>LT642357.1:0-21426 GCA_900128585.1 Stramenopiles sp. TOSAG23-3 | reverse complement strand
AAAAAAAGAAGAAGAAAGACAAAGAAAGAAGTAGAAAAAAAAGAGGAGAGAAAAAAGAGAGAATTTCATGCCAGCAATAGTAAGTATAATTTCAAGTGTTCCATTGTATTTGCTACATTGTTTGTAGAAAGAGAAAGAAAGAAAGAGAAAGAGAGAGAAAGAGAGATTGACGGTTTGTTATCCCGTGTTGGTAAAACGAATAACCTAGTGATCATCTGGTTCTTGCATTTTCCAACCGTACGCTTACTGGTGGAAAAGACACAGGCGCAATGTCAGCGGGTGAGGAAGAGGCAAAGGTTGAAACCAAAACGGACGATATGCCGTCTCAAGACCTCGCGGCGACAAGGATACAAAATGGTCTCTATAGAACGTGGAAAGCAAAGAAGAAGATCAGGGAGAAGATTCACGATACGTATGAGCTGGTTTATGATGAAAGCACAGGAACTTATTTTTATTTTAACAGTAAGACCGGTTCAAGCAGTTGGGAGCAGCCGTCCTTCATGAGGCACGCCGGGGCGGTCAACGTTTTGAGTCCCCGCTCACGAGAGTTGATGGTGTACAAAAAACAAAATGGAAAATGGAAAACTGCCAACGAAATGACCGAAGATGAAGCTGCGCGTAAAATACAAGGGATGTTCCGTGCTAGACGAGCCCTGCAGCATGTCAGGCAAATGGTGATTGCGCAATATGAGCGCTGCTACGACCAGGCTAGCAACCGTTACTTCTATTTCAACAGCCGGACGCAAGAATCTCACTGGGAAAAACCGAAAATACTTGGAAATGCCGAAATGCCCTTGACACCGCGTAGCCAACAGATCGTCGATGAGCTCTTTCGTGCCGCGGAACAAGATCAGTACGGTGTCGAAAGCAAATTTTATGACGAGACAAATTCTATAGACGAACAGAAGCAGCAGCAGCAGCAAGCCCAGGCGGCCGCCGAAACCCCACCAGGCAGTGCGCTGGGCAGTGAACGCCCCAGCACCGCTCTTGAAAGCGATGGAGCCAGACCACAAACTGGCAAGAGCGAGGGTAGTCGCCCAATGACGGGAGATAGTAGCAATTTCGGAGCAAAGTTTAATGAAGATTCGGGCTCGGATTCAGACCAGGAGAGGCCAGAAACTGCCATGACAAAATATAGCGAACGGAATGCCGAGTTGAACATGGAGGACATGGAGGCTGTCAAGAAGCAGCAGCTTCGTGACTTTTTAGAAGATGAAAATCTACTTGATTATGAAGACATACTTATAGAGGACGGGTTTGACGATATGGAAGCAGTTTTGGCGATAATGGCGGAAGACATCGATGCGATGGGTTTTGACTTAGCAAGCAAACGGAAACTGCTTGCCGCAGTGGAAAAGTTTCGCGAAGACGCAGGCATGGACAGCGAGGATGACGAGAGTGATGACGAGTTCTCAAAAGAATCCATTTCAGAAAGCGAAAGTGACGAGGACGAATTTGATGCAGAGCAGCGCCTTGCAGAGTTGAGAGATGAAGAAGAGTCGGATGCACTGTCGGACGATGACGACAAACCGGATCTCACAGGCATTACGATGACAAACAAGTTTGACGGGGATGGTATCAATAGCCCATTTTTTGGGCAAATCGTGCGCGTTCACTACACCGCAACGTTGGAAGGTTCGGAAAAACCATTCGAGGATTCTCGGGAACGAGGGCGAGCATTCGAATTCAAGTTAGGCGCCAGCCAAGTTGTTCCCGGTTGGGAGAATGCTATTAGAGCGATGACCTTTGGGCAGCGGTCTGTCTGCACCATGGAACCCGGTGTTACTTACGGTGACAGGGGGCATCCGCCTGTGATTCCGCCAGGCGCAGTCATTGTTTTTGACATACAATTTATCCGAAGCTATTATGCAGACGCAGATGAAGCGTACGAACACCAAGGTCTAGCAGGAGAATCAAAAGTTGGCAGTGGTGGGAAAGAAGCAACTGGGGGTGGAACCTATGGTGCCAGTTACGGGGCGAACTAATATGTAAAAACAAAAAATTGGCTGTTACTTCTCATTTTCGCGGGGTTACATGAAGATAAATTACTTAAATAACAGCCAAGTTTTTGTTTTTATTTAAGTAATTTTAATCTGCTCTTTTGTCCAACATTAAAAACAAGAAAATTGGCTGTTATTTATAAGTATAATTAAATTTAGCGTCCTCATACCCTAATCCTAACTTGGTCCGATATCTCACTCAGAGATAAATCAATCCTTGTACGATCTTCCAAGCAGCGGCTTAATTGTTTTTGAGGTGCTCGTTATCTGTCTTGTAAATCGGTCAAGAGGTTGTTATCTGTGGGTTGAGATGTCGGGGGAGGGTCGTTTGTGATATTTTCGATCGGCGGTGCAATGTCCAACATTATGATAATAAAAAAATCTCAAATTTATGTTACACAATCCTCCATTCAGTCTTACTCTCTATATAGTAAGTAATGAAGGGGTTTTATTTTAGATAATAATTTTAAATTAAATTTAACACTCTCTCTGGGGAAATTAGTTCTTGGTCGCGTCGCACTCGGCTTGAATCATTTCAACAAGAATCTGTGCATCTTGCTCTTTTCCATGGTTCGTTGGAAGATTCAAAAAATGTTTTTCTATGTAAAAAGAAACAAGCATAAGCGAGGCGTATATAAGTGGGTCAAGCTGGTTAATTGACTGAGGGACGTCTTTGGTCATATGTGCTAAAACCCTTCCGATCGCCTGTAGCAAGATACGTTCTGACCAGAAGATAATGGTCTTCCACCATGTCCATTTTTTTGATCTCCATGTGTTTACATAATGAAAAGAGGTCATGGCGAACGACACTATGATTTCACCAAACTCGTTTAAATCGCTAATATTTCGTCCCTTATCAAGTTCACAGACTGAAGCATCTCGGTTCATTTCGTTGGACAAAATTGCGATCCCTGTAGCAAGTATAAGACCGGAAAATATGCGCGCATCGTTTGTGATATCGTATTTCGTCGATGGTGATACTTGCTCGTCCAGAATAGACGCAGTGTATATGTTGAAGATGCTCATTTTAATGAATAGCGCATACAGAAGGCAAACCCCCAATTTAATGTATGGTGCTAGTGATCGTCCGTGGTGATCATCTCGTTCTTCGGAACGAAATACAGTCCGATTGTTCCAATTGTCGCACAGCCCCGGAGAATTGGTACATGAATGCGCAAAAAGGGTCTCCATAAGTACTGCTAAGAGCGAAATAATCAGTAGACCCAATCGTTCAAGAAAATAGTGCGTATTCAATGGTTGATACACTTCATTTATTCCCGGTATAAACCTTGAACCCAGCGGGATTGCAATCAAAGGTGTCAAACTCAGCACTGCCCAAAGTTGCGCACAACGTTCACTCCCGTCGTATATAAAATATAAAACGAGGAATGAAAATGAAACGAAAAGCATAACCAGTCCGTTTAAGAAGTTAAATTTGTGCATCAAAGTGTCGGTTTTTGCGATATAAAAGGAAATCATTCCACAAAATAAAAACTTCAATGCATTTGCCAGAAATACAATTTTACAGCCGCGTAAAATATCTATCGTTGAAGCCGTGCACATGAGGCTCTTTACACAATATTCCATGGCATTAATTTCAAATGCTAGCATAGCAATAAATATGGCAATAATAACTGTATTCAGCCAAGACGTTCTCTTCAAATGATACCGATTTCGATGGTTTGTCACTTGGGCCCAAACAGCGATACAGCTCCCGTAAGACGCAATCATGAACAGCCAATGTTTGTGTATATCGTATTCAGGCTCGCGCTGGCTTCTCAAGCTCAACTCGGCACACCGTAAACTCAGACCAGCAAGTATCAGGTCGAAGAAAATGTCCATCCAGCGAGCCCTTCTGTCTTCGTACATTCCCGTGTTTTCGTATGTAACTCCATCTTTGCGCAATTTCCATTGCTGCCTGTGCTCAAATTCCGGCGAAACACAACACCCTCGTGTTGTTTCACTCTGGACGTCACTGAGATATTTACTAGATCGTAACGCTCGTGATAACAGCAAGGATTTGTTCTTTTGCATACTTTCCTCAAGAGCGTCTTCATGAAATGTTTGATTAGATCGTATAAGAGTCTGCAGAGATTGTGAAATATTCTCTTCGTGAAATCCTGAACCAGCCGCTGTTATGCTGCTGACTGTTTCTTCGTCACTGGGGTAAACGTTCGCATTGTCGCCTAGCAGGAAAGGTTCTTCGAGAGGTTCCATTTCCGCTTAGTATACAACGTATTTAGTAGGTAAAAATCTTTTTGTTTGCTTTTGAAGAAAGACGAAGCTCTGAAACTTATTAAATATTTGTCCACATGAATGACGTCATTTCAAAGAATAGAAAATTACTAACCATGGGATGGGGTATAAGAACATTTCTGGAAATCAATTTCTTGTTACTCTCACCACCACACGCACACGTTTTATAATTATAATAATAATAATACTCTATATTTTTTATTATTTTTTTTTTTTATTTTTTTTTTATTTCTTCTACTGGTACGGTACTGTAGTAGTATAGAGACTTTTATTATTTTTATTATTATTAAGTTTTCACAATATAGTAATACTTAGAGAAGAAGGAAGAGAGGATAGTCCATATAATTATAATAGGCTAATAGGAGGAGGAGGAGCATATATTTTTCTAAGTTTAACTGGAAGAAGAAGAAAAAAGTTTGTTAAAAAAAAGAATTTTCATGTAATAATATTATATAGACACACCATAACAGACAAAAATTCACTTCAAGGTTTTGGAGAAGCCAAAGAATACAATATAAATATACTTGAATATTATTATTATTCCTATATAAAAAAATTTAGATCCAATAGTATGAATACGTGTCATGATTTTATTATAGATCCAACTTGCCAACTACGTAGTATTAATAGTGTTCTTTTACGAGTTGAACGAAACCACCTCATTTTTATATCTCTCGTACAGCTAGCTTCTCGTACCTCTTGAATAAGAAGAGAGGTTAACAAATGTAATTAAAGTTATCTGTGATAACTGATACTAATAATACTAGACTATGTGATATAATAAGCAGGCATGCAATGCAATGCAATACAATGCAATGCAATGCAACAAAAATAGCTGCTTCTCATCGTCGTCTTATTTATTATTATTATTCTCTTTCTTCTTTCCATATTTTATTGATAGTCTAGTCTATTAATTCCATTAATTATATATTCCTATTAATTTAAATAATACCGGTATAATACGTATTATAGCCTGTAATCGCCAGCGATTTTGGATATTTTGGATGATGTATTGTATTCGGTTACCGTATTCTTCTTCAGATCAAAGTAGGCTGCCTCCCTCTCTACAGCTGGTATTATATTAATACAGTATACTAATTACAGTTAATTACTATGCAGCCTATATAATAAATACCCACATCAGTTAAAAATGTAGGTAGAGTGGAAAGTAAGTGCCCAGGTGACGTTAAAGCAAAAAAGGGCATGCATGACTTTGCATTCATCTAGACCCATCCATATTGCCCGTCTGAAAGTATAACACGAAGTAGAATTTTGGTTCAAAAATGAGAGGTTGAAAGTAGGCGCATCACTACAATACGTCTCTAATTACCGTCTGAAACTATCCACTTACAGTACTGATGGAAACTGAAAACAATGCTAGCAAGGTACAAGACTCTTCAGACGACGAAGAAGTCGCAACAGTCACTGGCGACGTTGCCGTGGAACTTGCAGAATTCCAACCGTCAAAAATTGACAAAACGGCGAAAAAAAGCATGGCTGTAGAACAGCATGTTAAGTTGTTGAATAGCCTGGATGCTTCCCTGACCATTAGAGGCGAAGACCATGATGCGAAGCCCACCTTACCAGTTGGCTGGCAGTACCAGATGAGGTGGATAGTCGACGTTTTCGTACTGGGCTTCCTGAAGTACATATTTTGTATGGTTGGTGCAATTATTATTCATGACGACAAGGCCACATACAAAATGTTCCGCGAATCGTTGGCGATTGGGGTGGGAGTTCAGTGCTCTTCTACTCTGATAACTTGTTTGATAACTTCCAAGTTATCGAAAATTAAAATAAACATAAGTGGCCCGGACATAATTGCCTGTCTGTTCGTAGTCAATTGGGCAAAAGTGTTGACGAAGTATCCCCAGGAACAGGCAGTTCCGACGTTGACATTTCTCATCTTTTTGTCTACTTTTCTGATGGGTTTTGTCTGGTACATTCTTGGCTATATTGGCGCCACGAGAATTGTGCAGTTTCTCCCTGAACCGGTCGTAAACGGTTTTCTCGGTTGCATAGCTTGGAAAGTGCTTAAATATGCTGGGAAAGTTGCGCTTGGACGACAGGAAACGGAGTTGGTTCCTTGGATCATGCTTTTTGTTTCACTCATTCTCGGGACCACACTCTTTTTCTTGAAACGTGAGCATTTCTTTCAAAAATACGGTGGTGCTATGGTTATTCTGCCAACATTCCTGTTTGCACCTTTGATCGTATTTTACATTGTATTCTTGGCCATCGGTGAGCCCCTGACGACTTACAGAGAATGGGGTGTGATGTTTCCTGACTTTGCTCACCGTCCATTTTGGGAACTGTACACGGAGTCCTATGGGCAGTGGTTTCAGAAGGATAAAATAGCGTTCGGGGCGGTCAGAGAATCGTTGCCTGACATGATCGTCATGATGATTATTCTTGTGGTCGATTCGTTGTTGAAACTGGCTGCTACCAAAAGTGCCCTGGAAATGGAAGTCGACGTACGGTACGAAATAGAGTTGACTGGGAAAGAAAACGTGGTCGCTGCACTTGCTGGAATTTCAGCTCCAGGTTACCCCCAGGTGAAGTTCAATATTCTTAGTTACGGAATCTTAGGGAATAAGCTTGAAACGAGAGTGGGCTACGGAGTTGGCCTATTCTGCGGGATAATGTGGCTGTGTGGTGGTGCGGTTCCGCTGCTGAACATTCTGCCCCGCTTTCTGCTCAGCAGTTTGCTCTTCTACGCTGCCATGCCTTTCATCGACAACTACCTGTACAAGCCTTGCTACACGATGAAGTACGTAGATATATTCACTATTTACTTTATCTTAGTGGTCGTCATCTTTGTTGACCAGGTGCTGCATATGACCCACGCAATGCTCGATGGCGTCGTTTTGGGTATTGTCATCTCAGTGTTTGCATTTGTCTTCCAGTCAACGCAAATAACTGTCATACGAAATGCCACCGATGGACGGCTTCTGCGAAGTAAAGTTGTGCGAAGCTATTGGGAAGAAGCCCTTCTGACTCGTGTGGGCCAGAGAGTCAGCGTACTGCAGTTCGACGGGTTCATTTTCTTTGCTTCGGCCGCGTCCATATTTGAGAGAGTTAAGTCGATCCTCGAAGAAAGTAGCAAACGTCGGCGTCCCGAGCAAACGCGCTACTTTCTGTTCGACTTCGAGCATGTGCAATCTGTCGATGAGTCTGGTATAAAGATGCTCAAAGACGTCCAGCGGTACGTACAAAACCACGATGGAAGTGCAATTAGTATTTGTTACACCGGCTTGACGAAAATGGGCCAAAACTCTGCCAAGCTGGACCTTTTGTTCATGCGTTACGGACTTATTCCAGGGATGGAAGATGGTGGTGAAAACAAAGAACACAGACATCGTGGCTCAGCGTCGGCTGCTGGCATACTCATAGCACCTGACATAGACTACGGGATGGAACTGATTGAAGACAAAATATTGACTCGGGCGTCCCGAGTGCGATCGAAATGGCTGGTGTTCGACTCTTTTATCAAATTACACAAAGAATCGTTGGAAAAGCAGAAATATCAAGAGTTTGAAATTGCAATAGGGTCTAATGTAGGCCATAATATTTGGGAATATGCCGAACTGAAGGAAATAAAGAAGGGGGACTTCTTGTGTAAGGAAGGTGAAATGAACTCTTCTATTTTCATTTTGCAAACTGGAAGGGTAACCTCCTACACGGCGCAAGACAGTGGAGTAGTCCAACGAATACAAACTGTCTCGAAAGGGGCCGTAGTCAATGATGCTTGCATATTCCTAAACTTACCGGTGAGCCATTCCATCGTCGCTGATAAAGACAGCACATTTTGGTGCATATCTAAAGAAAAACTAAAGCTGATGGAACAAAATGAGCCTCGCTTGGCTCTTGCCGTAACTCAACACATACTCCGCCATTCCTCGTCGGTGCGGCAGAGGTTAGAACGTGATCTTCATAGCTTAGAGCACGGGAAAGAGCCCACGAGCAAAAAGACAGCACGTGTCACGGAGAGCGCTGGAGATTTCCATAACAGTCTGACTCTGAACCTTGGATCGACTGTTCTGAGCAAAATCAGAAAAGCGCACTTAGATTTTCAAACTCAAGCGCTGGATTGGAGGATGGTGCATGGAGATGATTCCGGTAAGGCTGAGCAAGTTGAAACGTTGATGCAGTACGATGCTGATCACCACGTGCACAACTTTAGACACTTGAAACTGCAGCGCCTTCCGACGGGCGACCTCAAAGTAGCTCTGAATCAGGAAAATGGGAAATCGGCAGAATGGGGAGAGTGTAACCCGCACCTTTCGCAAATGCAAGAAAAAAAGGCCAAAAAATGGTTTGAATTTCATTTAAATGATCAAAGTGAAGCAGTCTTTGATGCTAACCTTAAGTCCCCAAGCGCTAACCTAAAGTCTGACGGCAGAATTTCGCTTGGTCTTACCCAAAAGGCAATTATGGACTTGGGCATATTTCCAACAATTCAAGAAGTTCGTAATTTACATACACTTTTGAGCGAGGAGAAACCACAAAATAAGAAGTCCGAAAAAATAGGTATCGATATGTTCTTAAAGATGGTTGAGAAGCTAACGCTGGCGAATCTGAAAGAGGTAGAAATAGCCAGTCTGCACAAAATTTTTAAGCAGTATGCCTTAGAAAAAGACGGTAAGAAAGTGCTCACAAAAAAGGCGTTACAAGAGCTAATGAAAGATCTTGGTCATGAGGAGGACGATTCTGAACTAGATTGTATCATGAACGAATGGGACGTCAACCGCGAGGGGAATATTTCGTTTGAAGCACTTGTGTCAGTTGTTGCGACTTATTTGCACTTAGAGAAACTTGACAGCGAAATGGAAGTAGACTTTGGGAAGCTATGCAATTGTAAAGAGCCTATGAGTATGAACCCGGAAGAGTTGGCGAAGCAAGTCATCACAAAAGAGGCCCTAATTGAATCTGTGCAACGGTATGGAGGAAGGCACGGGATTACAGTAAACGAACAGTTAGCAGAGGAAATGATATTTGATGCCGATATTGAATTGGTAGACCATAAAGTAACGTTTGATGAGCTGATCACTACATTAGAAATGATTGGCCCTGAAGAAATAGTGGAGAGCATTTCTAGTAAGGAAAATTCTCTCGTCTCCGCACTCTCCGTACCGTCGGGTATGCACTTGTCTTTCAAACGAAGAGAATCTAAACGTAACCTACTAAAACAAAATTCTTTTTGAAGTAGCGTGCCCGTAGAATAGAGAGAACTGTGCGAGAGACTGTTGTCCAGTAAAGTTCCAGTTTGTTTTTAAAAAATACTTGAAAAAAGCAAGAAAATTGGCTGTTATTTAAAAGTAATTAAAATTAATGTACTGCGAACTGAATCTAGATTTAGACATTCTAGGTTTACATTCCTTCAGGGAACTGCGAACTTATCTCGTTGCTCTTTTGGTTTTACTAAATCAATATTACCCTTTGACACTTAGTCTTGACTATCATTCTCCGACCATTTATGATCTGTAGATGACTCATTCCTTGTGTGATTTTCAAAGCAGCGGCGTAATTGTTTTAGAGGTGCTCGTTGTCTGCCATGTAAATCAGTTAAAAATACTTATAAAAAAGAATATTTTCTTGTTACGACGTTTTCGTCCGCTTTCTTCGAAACCAAAATCTGCTCCCTAAAAGCTCTGCCATGGCCCCTAAGACAAAAAGAATTGCCAAAGATCCAAAGCCAACGAGAAAAGGCGCCAAACGAAGCACATGCTTGTGCACCAGAGAATACAGTCCATAACATACGTAAACGTGCTTGTAAAAAGAGGGCTGTTCGTCGTACCTGAAGAGTAATAATGGGTGCGTTATTGCGGCTGCACAAACTATTGAATAAGCTGCCTCTGAAGCACCAGTCGCCAAATACGTTGCTATATCATCTACATTTACAAAAGCAACTAAAGTGAAATGACAATTGAAAAGGGGGAACAAAACGGATCTCAAGTTCCTATGCCATCGGATTCTAAATTCATATGTTGACTCCACCCTAAGCGCATCAGTACATTTTAATCGCCCAGAGATATGAACATTGTGAAGTTTCTTGGCATAGTCTAGCGCCGTCCACCCTGCATCGTTCTTTACACTACGGTCAATTCCGTGCTCTAGGAGGAAAGGAATCACCTTATGCCTGTTCCAGCGAACACACCAGTGCAAAAGTGTTTCGCCATCAGGTTCCAGTTGAACATTTATATCAAACCGTTTTGATTTCGCGTTTTTCTTATTTTTCTTAACCTTTTCTAAAAATGATCTGAGTTTCCTGGATTTTTTGAATGCCACATATGCATGCGCTTTCAATCGGTACGCATATTTTGTGCCAGCTGCATCCGATATCAAGCGAAGGTCTTCCTTTTTTTGACGTGTCAAGGCATCTTGAATATTAGCGTCCGGGTTTTCTTTGCTCATTGTCGGGTCAATTTACTCAGTCCCATCTTCTTCTGCAGATTCCTAGTGTAGTTCTATCTTTTTCTAAATAAAAGGAAAGAAAAACTAATGCAAAATACGGAAGCTGGTGGTCTGAAATAAAAGGCCTGATTCTGGTCACTTTCAATTATTTCAAAGAGAAGACCGTATGAGATACGAATACGTTGTATATTTTTTGGAAAAAAATTGTAACAACTAATATACACACACTCCTAACTCATTAAGAAGAAAAACTGACCTCCTCATCTCATCATCATATGAATTAATTATTATTAGACTATTATGTCGTAATATTATTAGTCGTGTATCGATCGATATACACATACGTACATAATATAATAATCCAAATGTTCGTTATAGATATATTGTAATGTAAAAATATATAGCAATAACATGAACAAAACGGTACAGAATAGAAATAGTATTTGTACGGTACTGGAATTATTATTATTATCTCTTAATACTAACTCGCTATTAGCTTAATGTACACTAGACGACTAATTATATGAGAAAAACGGTTATAAATAAAATACGTAGACGGACTAAACACATTTTCCTTCTGTTGTTGTAGGTATCACGGAATACCGTGTAATCCACAAAGTTTGTCGATAAAATCGTTAAATTGTATGATATAGAAATGAAGCGAATGTTCTCAAATCATTTGATTTATATTATTTGAAAACCCGGCTTTGTTGATCTGGTGGAATGTCAATTCTTTGCGTTCAGAGCTGTTCAATTAATCTGCGATATGCCAAAGAAGAAGAAGAAAGGTAGTGGAAAGAAGAAGAAAGGCGGAAAGCGCTCGGGGTCTTCAAAAGGCAGTAGTAAGTCAGGTAGCAAAAGTTCGCGACGGTCCCGTTCTAAAAGCAGTAAAAGAGGTAGGTCCCGCGGGAAGTCAAAATCCAGAAGTAGGTCACGGTCTAGGGGTAAAACTCCTGAGAAGCAGGAAGAAAACCCTCTCTCAAAAGAGTTGAACCATGGGCCAAGGAGCGTGTTGAATTTATCCTACCATAATTTAAGGCAAATTAAGGACGGCATAATTGAAATTGCCATCCCATCAATGGCTCACTGGCAAGGTTTGCGGGAAATATCTTTTGGGGGACAACGAATATTAGATACTCGACGGTTCATTGCATCTGTCATATTGTCAAAAAGTAAGGGTATAGATGTATTAGATTTGTCGTACAATTCACTTGGAAAGTTTGCAACGGTTGCTTCAGCCAAAAGTAGCAAGCCAGGAAGCAGGCCTGCTTCGGGAAAATCAAGGAGTAGGCCCGGGTCTGGAAAAGACGGCAGGGCAGCGTACCCCGAATTTTACACTCCACCACCTCAGGCGCAGTACATGGATGACCCTTCTATGGAAGCCTTGTTTGCAAGTGGTATAGAAGGGAAAGAGGAAAGCCTTGAGGGGGAAGAGGAGGCAAAAAAGTATGAAGGAAAATACGCAGAAGAAGGAACAGCACATGGTGAACGTATAAAACTTCCGGCAGATCCATTGAACGCGCTGTTCACCATTCCTACACTTACAAAAATAGATTTATCTGGGAATACACTGGGTCCAGAATCTGCCAAATCAATAGCAGCAGGAATTTGTGCCTTTCCATACACATTTAAATCCAGTGAAAGCGCTGATAATGCTGCGGTTAATGAGACGTCTGTGCCCTGCTTAAAGTTTCTGGTTTGTGCAAAAAACAACTTACAATCAGAAGGGGTGATTACGTTGATCAGTGTTTTGCAAAGTCACCCAGCCTTGGAATTGTTGGACATTTCCTCGAACAACATTTGCCTCAAGGGCGCGAGGGCGTTGGCACACGCGATTCACACTCAGCGAATTTGGGAAACAAAGGTGGAGGGCGTTGAAGAATATAAAAACTCCCAGAGCGGTACGTTTTCCTCCCTGTCGTCCTTAAAGGTTCTTAACAACCCAGACATGACCAATCTAGGCTTCGATTTATTGGCTGAGGCTGTCATTGATCGACCTAGTCTGTCTGTATTCCTTGACTACGTTACACTTAACGAAAGGCCCTATCTTGCACGAAAGAAGATTTATGGCCTTATTCTGAGAAATCAGTTTCAGTCCGCCACTGTCCTCCAGAGAAATTTGAAATTAGGAATGTCTAAAATAAAGTCGAAACGAATGAAGGAATGGGAAATGATGCAATTAGAAGATACTATGGAAGGCGATCTTAGAGGTGGTAGTAGCCAGAAAAGCTCGAGAAAGAGCTCCAGGAAAAGTTCTAAAAAATCGTCTCGAAAAAGCAGCAAAAAAAGGGGTAAGTCGGCCTCAAAAAAGAAGAGCAAGAAAGGCTCTGCCAAAAAATCTGGGAAGAAGGAGAAGGGGAAAAAAGGTACAAAAGATAAAAAGACAAAAGCGGCCGCGAAAAAGCCTCGCGGTGGAGGTGGGAAGAACGAAAAGAAGAAAGGGAAAGGGGGGGAAAAGAAGAAAAAGTAGTCGTCTAGTGCAATACATGAATAACATTTACTGTCCTTGTGTATACAATACGTAGCACAGGAAGACGACTAAAAGATAATTAATAATCTCATTTTCAATTTTTCTTAGTTTTTTTTCAGGTTGCCTTCTTCTTTTTTTTTTTTCGGTAAGTCCTCGTACTAGAGACTAGAGGAGGAGCGAAAAAAAAGATATTGATATTATTTTTTTATCTAAAAACATTTTTTTAAATATTATTAGAAGAAAATTCGTCTTCGTTCGTCTTGAGCTCTCCACATCATATCATCATCATCGAACCTTATCTCATGACGTCATCTCCTCTCTATTATCGTCGTATTTTTTTTATTTTCTAGCCTAGCTATTATATTACAATACATATCATCACTCGTAGTCGTCTAATAAAAAATACTATATTGATCAACTTCAACAAGTTTCTTCTATTTTGATTATTAATATTATTGTATCTTCTATTACAAGAACGAGCAAATGGATTCAAACTGTTCTTGTTTTTGAATTTTACGTTGACATGTACGTTAATTAAGTCAAACTTCAATTAAAACCAATTATTTTAATGTCGAAAATTATATCTATAAGTAAATAATACGACTCTTAGTTTTTTAAGTTCAACAACAGAGAATATGTTACTTTTGAGAGTTGGGCGATGCTCTCAGCGGCGTTTTTCTACAGTTCGCTCGAAAGTCGATTTTGGGGACGGGATAATTTTGCGTAAAGTTAGTAGCGAAGGAGATCCTAAACCGATTGCTCTTGTGTGTGGTTGGATGGCAGCAACACAACGGCAAATGAAAACCTACTTGGCATGGTATCATAAACATGGAATAGACACGCTGTCGTATTCTGTAGGACCGAAACATGTATTAAATCCCAAGTCCGCGTCTTCGCATATGCAGAAGGTTCTGGACACGACCGTGTCGCAGAATCCAAAGGATATTATACTTCACCACTTCTCTGTGGGGGGGTTTCTGTGTGGCCAAGCACTCAGAATAATGGCATCTGACAGAGAAAAGTACGGACATTTAATTGACGAAAAAATCAAGGTTCAAATTTATGATAGTCCTCCAGATATTCGTGGCATCCCAGTAGGCTTGGCCTCTCACGTTTTTCCAGAACCAAAGGGGATGCAAGTTTTCCTGCACGCTAGTATCCGTAAAACGCTAGATGCGTATTTAACAATAACTGAAAATACAGCAGGTGTAGAATACCGAGCGTCCAGTGAAGCCTTTCACAACAATATTCTGCCAGCCCCGTCGCTTTGGTTCTATAGCTTAAGTGACAATGTAGCCAATCACCGTGATTGCGAAACAGTCGTCGGGAAATGGAAGCAGCGAGGAATTGAAGTAGAAGAGTGTGTGTGGGACACTACTGCTCATATACAGCATGGAAGGCAAGATCCTGAGCGGTATTTTGGGACCTTGTACAATTTTCTGAACAAACATGGAATAACAGGGGTTGAGGAACGGTAGAACTTGATAATAAATCCATAAAGCATTTGAAAGTTATCTTTACGAATAAGAAGGAAGATAACAGCCAATTTTTTGTTTTTAAGAAGGAAGTAAAACTTTAGTGGACAAAAACAAATTGCATTGCGAGGAAGGGTGAATTTGGAAATTTCAGTATACATAATCAATTCGTTTTTTTTTTTAAATAATGAAGCGGGTATTTAGGTATTTAAATTTATCTAAGATTTAGTAGATTTAGTTCGGGTTGATTTTAATTACTTAAATAACAGCCAATTTTCTTGTTTTTAATTTATCTAAAACTTTAGAGATAATATCTAAATAACAGCCCTATATTTTTGGTTTTATTTACCTTCGTATTAAGAAATATTTAAAAAACGAAATTCACAACTTGACCGTTTCGTCTAACTGAAGTGCTATCGCAAAATCCTTCATTGCTGCTTCTACCTTTTTCTGGGCTGCTCGAACCCGACCTCGTTCCACGTACATTTGAGCATCGTCTGGAGCATACATTATAGCACGATTTAAATCAGCTGTAGCCTGAGAATAATTTTTCGTCCGTTTCCTTAAGACTGCACGGTTGTACAGAACATGAATATTCGACGGCTGTTTGGAAATAACGTAGTCAAAATCTTCAAGTGCCTCGTGTCCTTTGTCCTGGATCGCGTAAGCAATGCCACGATTTATGTGAGCCAAATAAAATGGATCGCTTGAATTTTCAATACATTTGTTCATCATGCTGATGCATTCTTCAATCTTATTGTGCCGAAGAAGGATCGTTCCATAATTATAATATGCAGAGGGACACGGAACATTGTGCTTCTCTCCCTTGTTAATCGCAGCTAACAAATCGTTGCATGCTAGCACAGATGCTTCTGCCCACAGTTTACCAGAGTTGAGTTTAATTACCGCCCGGCTTACCAGGCATTCACATTCCCTCTTAATGCTGTTCAAAGTACGTCTGCGATTATCGTTTGTTACAGCAATGTCTTCTTCTTCGGTGCTTGCACGGTACGTTTCTTTGCTCTTGTCCATAGCATTTTTTACCCGAATCATATCCATAATATTCCCTATTGGTCCTTGATAATCAAAGTCTTCTAAAGCAGCATTGATATCCTCCAAGGACTCACGGTATCTATGCAAATGCATGTGAACTAATGCTCTGCCCTCGAGCGCCTTTCTGTGGTGAGGAAACAAGTTCAAAGCCCCATTAAATATCCTAAGGGCCGCTTCAAACTTTCCTTGAACGCACAGCAAAAAACCCAGGTTCGCTCGTGCCTCAACTTGTTTTGGATTAAGACGAAGGGCGTGAGAAAAATCTTTCTGGGCGTGCTTCCCCCAATATCTAAATGCTTGACTTCTTGCTGCCATCGATGCTATTTGTGCGTTGCAAGCAACTTCGCTTCTCTTTTTCTCTGACATAAATCTTTGGTCGCCTTCTATCGCATTCAGTGTGCTATCTAAAAATGGTACTGCGGGCACTGCTAAGTTAAGGTTTTGCGGAAGGGGCTCATCCCTTAATGCAAGGCGCAAGTAGACATTACCACGACCAATATAGGCTTCGACTGCTCGTGGGTTTGCCTCTATTGCTGTGTGAAAAGCGTCTAGCGCATTTGGAAAGAGTCTGTTGGCGTGAAGCTCACAATGGGCAACTGCGCTGATAAGATCTGCGTGACTTGTTTCAAGATGAGTGTCCCGGACAGCCTTCATTACTTGGTTTAAATCTTGCAAAGCTTCCTTAAACTTGCCATCTTGCAACTGAAGTAACCCACGATTTCGCAAAGCAGCAATCGCTTCAGGTGCAAGCTCAAGAGCGTTAGTATAATCCGAATATGCTTGTTGAAAATCACCAAAATGGCTGTACGCAATACCACGGTTAAAGTAACATAACGGACTGTCCTCGTTTATTACCAAAGAATCATCAAAGTCTCGAATAGCGGCCCCATACCTTTTACAGTTGCAATGCAGTACCCCACGGTTAATTAGTGCGCGAACGTTGCTTGGGTCGTACTTGATAACCAGGTCCAAGTCTTCTAGCGCTTTGTTGAAACGGTTTGCAATTAAATACATCTCGGCTCGGTTTAATCGTGCTTCCACGCACTTTTTATCCAGAGACAAGCTCTTGTTAAAATCGTCGAGACCGACTAGCATTTCGTACCTCGTAGCCAGAGTCTTATCGTCTACGTCCCTCCAAATAGGCTTAGCTTTTTTACGACGCCGCCCTCTTTTCTTCTTTTTCTTCTTCTTGCGGGACTTCTTGGAATTGGACGCGCCGGGAGCATCTTCGACAAATACAGCGTTTGAATTAGTAGAAACTCGTTTGCTTTCTTCCAATTCTTCCGCTTCCATCATTTCAATTTTTAGCATAGTCTTGCATAACCCCCTATTGTTGTACGAAGCGGGGTCGCGAGGGTCCAGATCAATTGCGGAATCAAAGTAGGACAATGCGCTTTCGTAGTTTTTCATTTTCATCATACATTTTCCCAGATAATTATACCCCAAGGTGCTGTTTGGATTCTCGGATATTGCTTGCTGGAGAACTTGAACTGCACCAGGCATGTCCCCAGCTCCTAATAAAGCCTCTCCAAGAAGACATAAGTTGTGCACGTCATGTGAGTTCTTGACCGCATGTTTAAGAGTACTAACCGCTTCTGCGTACTCACTTAGTATAATCTGAGCCTCTCCTATTCTCGCTTCGGTTCCTCTCGAAAATGGGAACAATTTCAGGGCGGCAATGAAGGAATAGAGTGCTAGGCGCCCTCGGTTGGTTCGTGATAGGCAAATGGCCCGAAACAAGTAAGGCCAAGGATCACCGGGGTCATCACGAATTAATCGAGAGTAGTCAGAAATGGCTTCATCTGTATGACCACTGCGCAAGTATGCTTCGGAACGAAGAAACAGAGCAGTTTTTCGATCTTCTCCCACGGGATAGCACTGGAATGCGCCTTGGGCGGCATCTAAAGCGCTGTGGTAGTCGTGAAAATGCTGTAAATTTAAACGAGCAATTTCAAAATATATACTGATACAATCTGGGTCTATCACACTTGCAGAATGCAAATCATGCAGTGCAGCTGCGTGCATTTTCTCTCGTGTGTAAATAGAGGCCCGTAATACCAGGGCATCAAAACTATCCGGAAACAAGTCCAAGCACCGGCTCAAATCTTCAATACAAGATTCTTCCGGACCATTTAACAAAGCTTTACTGTCCTCGCTCGTCTCCTCATCAAGACTGTGCTTCCCATGAAACTCGCGTTCCGTGTACGCATCCTCCGCCCGAATACCTTTGTCTAGGCCAAAACGCTCTGCTTCGCTTAGCAAGCCCTCAGGGTGCGTCAACGCGCTACGATATAAAAAGATTTCCAAGTGATTCGAATCAAACTCTTCAGCGCGCTTTAAATCTCGTTTAGACAGATTGATTCTTCCCTGGCAAGCGTATAAACGTGCTCGTTGGCAAAATACGTGTGCAATGCTTTCGTCTGTAGCTATTCCAGAAACTCCCCCTACTGTCCAACCAGGACCAGAAATCCATTCCAACATGTAGTTTTCGTTTCTACCGTCTTCCTCAATAAATCCTTCCTTCGTGAGCAAGAGTTCTTTAATGGTCAGCGAGGTAACCTCGATTGCCTGGTCAAGAATATTTCCACTTAGCTCATTTGTCGCGACGTTGACCAATGACTCTACTGAATTTACATCGTTCGGGCAAATTTTTGCACAGTTGATGTATGCTTCAAACGCTCCCATTCCATCAGGATTGATTTTCTTGTGGTTCAGTAGAACATCGCCCAAAATACTATAGGCGCCGTAGTTTCTCTCGTTTAACGAAATTGCCTTCTTTAAAGCCTCAACGGCATCGTTCGTATTGTGACGTCGAAGGTATACTTCGGCTTTTTCAGTCCACAGGCTGGACACGATTGCTTTGTCGTGTCTGTCCTCGATTTCATGCTTTATGCAGAGGTCGAGCGTATTCAATGACAGTAACAACTCGCCCATTTCCATTTCTACGCGAGCTTTGTGATAAACGCATACCAGCATTTTAGGAGACAACAACATGGCTCTGGCAAAATCCCACTTTGCCTGCGGTAAAATTCCCATTTGCTGGTACAGCTCTCCACGGCGTAATAAGCATCGAAGCGCAAAAGCTGTGTCATTTTGAAGCGAAACGTCATGTGAATGCCTCGGTTTAGACGAAGGGTGCATATCCTCGCTGGGTGTTTTCTCAAATGGCCCTTCTAGAAGATTGATGCTATCGAGTTCTACACCGTAACCAATCGAATACCAACAAATTGCCTCATCGAATTTACTTTCACTTTCGGCAATCAGACCAAATTCGAAGCATTTTTGAGCCCGAGGGGGGTCTTGTCTGTGAAGATTAACATTTGCACTTGATGGCAATCCTTCGATTTCATCAAACACAGCAGTGCTGAATCCTCGCTCGGTCGCTGCATCCCGTGGGGTTAACATTTCTTGGATTCCTGGTAAATCTGGAGTGGGAAAATGCTTGTGGGCCCTGTTCGAATCAGTCGGCGGGACACTATTTCCAGTTTCTATGCCATAAAAGTCAACAAAAACTTCCGCTGGTTTATCTTTTTCTGTTTTGTCCGTCAGCAATTCATCTTTAAGGAGATCCTTACTCTTTGTACTGCCTGTAATCTTTTCAGGGTCTTCCTGCAGTGACCCAGTCTCAAAAGGGTCTCTTTCCGTTCCCTTGCTTCCTTGCAAAGCTGTTTCTTTCTTCAAATTTACACGTTCTTCGGATTCTCGTATGACCTTTAAAACGTCCGCGTCTAGCCCCTGTTCCACTCTATTAATAATTTGGTATGCGTCAGAAGATTTGCCAACATTCTTGCAATCGACCGGCTTAGAATCGTCTGCGTCAGACGAGCCACTAGCAGAAACGTCCTTAGACTCTTCCTCTTCGATCTTTCCACTTTGTTGATAGTCTTCAATATCAGTTTCCATAATAATTTGTGCGATGGTATCAGGTTCTATTTCCAACTCTGGCATGTTTGAAATGATGTCTTCCTCTGCAATTTTCCTGGACTCCTCGTGGTACTCTTCAAACGTATCTGACATTTTTTGAATGGGCTTTTCCAGTTTTATTTCCGCTGACTCAGGCTCACCCTTCATATTTTTTGCAACTAAGTCTTCCTTAGAGGTATCCCAACCCTCAATATAATCATTTTCACCCTCGACTATATTTTCAATTTTGCTTATGTTTTCATCTTCTGGGCTCGCAAAGCTGACGACTGTGTTATATGCAGTTGGATGGGATGCCGGCGGTGATTGTACTTGGTCGGCTTCATCCGTTTTGGGAGTATTTGCTTGATGCTCTTCTTCCATTCGGTCTATCATCGGGGTGATTGGGCTCTGCTTCTCCAAACTGTTCTCCGTACTAACATCCTGGTAAACTTGATAATGTTGTACGATCGTTTCCTTTATCTACTTTTGGGATAGCCACCACTACTTTCGCCGTTCTACTTTCTTCGACGATAGCAGCTTGATTTTTTCCCCTATCTTTTTCTTTCCGCAGTTCATCAATATTTACACTTACACTCTTTGTTTCTCTATCGTTGTTTTCATTTGGACCAGGATTCGTAGCAACATCTTCGCCTTCGGGAAGGAAGCTTGGAACTGTTTGCAAGTTAAGCTCGTGCTGCTGTCCTCGATTTTCCTGGCCTCCGTCCCTCGAACAGGGTTGGGGTGGAGGAAGCTTTAAACCACTTTGGGTCTCTGGAAATTGTGGTTCCATCTCTTTTGTGCCGGTTCTCTTAAAGAAACCGTCTGAGGCGCGAACCTTTGGCTTTGCCAGATTGGCCATCGTCGCATTGCCCAACCTGCTTTTTCCTAAACTTCGATCTTTTTGCACAGCAGATGAGCTGCGCACTGCCCCAACTCCCACTACCAAAGGCGTCTGTGTATTGAGTTGCCTGTTTAGAATATTAGCCTCCAACATCTTCTGAGTAGTGAAGTGGGACGCAGAATCTTTTTTCATCTCTTTTCCACTAAGTAGCATCCGAGAGGACCTCCGTGGAACGTAGTTGGTAGTTTTGGGTCTCCGCCCTCGAAGGTTTGAGGTGAAATTAAGGTCCGAAAGTACGTAGTGCGCAGGTTTGACGTCGTACTCTTGATTTCCTATTCGAAAGAGGGTGCGCTGCTGCTTAGCCATCCTTTGCATTTTTTTGGTCTGGGTAGAAGGGCGAGTCTCAGATGCACCCTTTTCACGGCTTTCGTCCTCGGGAACATAGTGGTGAGTCGCTGGTGGTGCAACGTTGTAACCACGTGCACGGAAAAAGCGTTCTCTCCTTCTGCTATTATGCTGACCCGCAGACGGCTTTGAAGGGACCATGTCGAGCCCATCCTTTTTTCCACTTCTTTCCGCCCCACTGTTTGGAATATTCACGCCCTCTGCATCACCATAAATGTCCTTCATTTTTTCCGAAGGCCAAATGCCCAAGGACACGTCCCTTGGGACAAAATAGAAAGCTGGGGGGCCAGCGTCTGCCATTTCGCCGTTTCGTGCTTACACAACAACAAAAACAATTCAAATATCAAAGCATACCTTTCCACGACGTCACTATAGATCAAAATACACCTATATAAATCCTACCTATCTTCTTCAACGATCTAAAACTCAAATGTTCCTAATCGTTCACAAGAAAATAAGTGTTTTATTTACGGTATTTATTTTAGATACCAAAGGAATGAATAAGAAAAGGTGTCAGTTTTAATTACTGTAGTAGAACGGCGAAAGTAGTGGTGGCTATCCCAAAAGTAGATAAAGGAAACGATCGTACAACATTATCAAGTTTACCAG
>LT642356.1:0-21459 GCA_900128585.1 Stramenopiles sp. TOSAG23-3 | reverse complement strand
CGATGTCGGAGAAGGCTTGTTGTTGTATAGACAATTTTTGTTGAGTTGGGATCAGTGGGTGGAAAAGTTCATAAGTTCTACAAGGATTTAACCGGCACCAGGCCACTGTTGACAAGTTTGACACGGCCTCGTCTCGTCTACCGGTTCGCGTGAAGATGAACTGGTGGGCTTTTGTGGCGACTTTCTGTTGCGGGATAGTGTTAGTCTCAGGCTTTCGTCCTGATAGAGACCGGAGAAGGGAAATAGCGGAAAAGAACCCCCAGTTTAAGAGGTTTCATAACAGTCCAGACAGCCCGTTAGTTTATTCAAGGGATGACTTGCCCCAAACGACGTTTAGGTTTACTGAAACACGGGAAGGAGATAGACTTGCACTGCACAAAGTTGGGGCAGGTGTAGGGAAGGGCGGTTCCGGCGGTTCCAGTGCTTCCTCAAAGAGTAAGAAGGGCTCCTCCAAAAAGACGAAGGGCGGCAAAAAGACGAAGGGCGGCAAAGACACGAAGGGCGGCAAAAAGACGAAGGGCGGCAAGACGAAGGGCGGCAAAGACACGAAGGGTGGTTCCAAGGGCGGCTTCAGCATAACCTTTTCGGCCGGTTTTGCTGCCAATCGCGACTCAGGGAACCTTATGTATGGTCATCTCACAGGACCGGTGCCTGAACAAGCGTGCCCAATGAATGGAGACACGCACTTAATTTGTAGCGGCAGTCCTTGCGACAAAAAAACTGGTCTCTGTTTGTGCAAGCGCCATCAAATTGGGTTGGCATGTGAAAAAGAGGCCCTTGCCCAGATTGCGTTTGATTTAGATTGCGCCAATATGGGCGAAGAATACGTTTCAGGCTGCATGAGACAAACGCACGGAGGCAGTTGTTCCGATTATCGTTTGGTGTGGGATAGGCTGTGCTATCGCACGTGCACGGCGCTTCCTGGGCTACTATGCACGGAGGATGTTCGACAATCATATTGTGCAAACTCCCCGGAGTGCCCCGGCCTTTGTGAAGATATGATGAACATGTACTGCTCCTCGAAGGCTTTTGCCGAAAAAGAAGAAGTAGTGGTGTCTGATGGATCGGGCCCAGAGGACTCACCTTCCGGCTTGGAAGGGTCTCCATCGGGTTCAGAAGGGTCTGGGAGTGGTAGCAGTGGCCCCAGCAGCGAGGGCGCTGGGAGTGGAAGTGGTAGCGGTAGTATCGAGGGCGGTTCTGGCAGCGGAAGCGCTGCTGGCAAAAATAGTTTCAAGGGTGAAGCTAAGAAGCTTATAGAGTCAGAAATTCTCAAAACGTTATCTAGTTCAGTATCTAGTGCGTTATCTAGTTCGGATAAGAAGCAGAAACTGCACATATTGAAAGCGATCGACAATAGTCTAGGAAAGGACCGTAGGAAGAAAGGGGGGAGAGCCAATGGTCAGGGCTCGGACAAATCCCCAATGGCCAGAGGGGCAGAAAGAACGCCCGACTCTTCTTCCGAAAAAAAACCCAAGGGGACGAGTGCGGCGACGGGGGTGTCTTCTGCTGGCGAGGGTTCAGGACCCGCTGGAACAGTGTATAAAAAGGGTAAGAAAATGAAGAAGCGAGAGGGGGGGAATGCGGCCGCATCTGAGATTACGAAAGGAGCAACAGGTGCATCCTCTTCCAATACGGAACAGCGCAACAAGAATAAGCGCAACAAAAAGAATAAAAAAACCAAGAGGTCTGGCGAAGTCAAAAAGAGGAAATCGAAATCTGAGGACGAGGACGCGGAATCGGCGCCCGAAGACGATGCAGAAGGGAGTCCTAAGGCAAGCCCGGTGGAGGAAAAGGACGAAAAGAAGTACGTTAAGAACCGTAAAAGCAACAAGCATAACCGCAACAAAAAGAATAAAAAAACGAAAAAGTCTGGGGCGTATGCGTTTGTAGAAACCGATGAGATTACAGCAGAGCCTTCTACATTTTTTAGTGCATCAGACACGATACGGAGGTTAAACAACGAGGAGGAAAACCGCGAAGAAGCGCCTCCAGTTCCGGTCGACACCAGGTTTAAATATGGTGGTCGGTATAATAGACAAAGGCAGAATTACTTTCTTTCGGGTGCTGTCGAGAGCAAGGGCATGGCAAACATTCACCGTTTCAAAGGCGTGATCGGGGAAAACACAGAACAGCTGAAACATCGCGCTGGGGCAGACCCTGCAATGAACCGTCTGGCAAAAGATCAAGAGTTTTATGGGCAGCAGCCGCAGAGATTAAATAGTGCAGTTCTGGGCGTTGACGTTGTGCGTCTTTAAGAAGGAAATTATTCTGTTTTAACTATATTTTACAATACTAGTATTATATAGACAAATAAAAGAACTATGTTATATATACTATACAATATTATAAAATAAATTAATAGTTTTTATAAAACTACATTACATAAAAAATGTACTTATAAATTCCGGTCAAAGCCGGAAAAAAGCTTGGCCATTCTTAAACTTGTTAATACATTTGTTACATTTATTTAAACGGTAAATGTAAGCTGTAGATTTTCCCCCCATGTTGTTCAATGTACTGTTTGATTCCCTTTTCTTTTTTATTGATTATTGTATTCTACTTTTTGTAAAACCAAGAAGAAGAGCAGAAGGAAGTAGGAATAATACCCGGTATATAAACACACCATTGGAACCACATGCTGCATATTTATCTTTTTTTTTTTTTTTCGTTCGGGTTTTTTGTCCTCGTAGAGGAGGAGTGTTATATATTACGGGCGGGGTCGGTGGTTGAAATATTAGAAAACTTGAGAAAAGACATTATTAAACATTTTAAAAGAATGGGTGAGAAAATTTCCCCCTTGACCTTCATCGCTTGAAATCAATTATAAAAAATCCACCGAAAAGTATTTATACAAGTAATTGCATAGTGTTATAGACGATGGCAAAAGTGATCGCGCAGGAGGACGGTAAGACAATGTTGGCCGCACACATTACGGAATGGTGCGAGCCTGGGACTGTATACGAAAAAATTAAATTTGGACCGATCGCAGCGCCAGGGGCACCGACAAAGAACCAAGTGATTGTCGGCATTAAGGCTGCGTCGATCAATGTTGACGACTGTCCGTTGTTGCAAGATACTGCGTGCGGGGGCATGGGATACCACACTCGCAAACCGACGGTTGCCCAGCCCGTGGTTGGGGGCCAGGACTTTGCTGGCGTCGTTTTGGAATGTGGTCCAGACTGTAAGAAACTGAAAGTAGGGGATCGTGTATGTGGGTTCATCAATCTGCTAACGCCTAATACTGCGGAAGGAACTTGGGCGGAACGAACGGTTATCCCTGAAAGCGACGTTTGTTTAATCGGAGACGACAGCATCTCTTTCGTTGACGCGGCCGCTATGGCCATGGGAGCTTTCGTAAACTTTCACGCGATCAAAAGTGCCACCAGGCCTTTAGTTGCTGGTGGATTCCGGTGCCTCGTAATTGGTGCATCTGGTGCTCTGGGTTCGGTAAGTAATTTCTGTTTTCTCGATTTGTTAAACCTCTCCGGCTCTCTCTAACGTTTAATACTCTAACACCTATACAGTTGATGCTCCAATTGTTGCGCAAATACAAAGGCCATGTCACCGCTGTTTGCAGCGGGAAGAATGCCGAGGCGGCGACAAAGATGGGGGCAAACGAAGTTATCGACTACACCCAAAAGTCTTTTGGCGAACAGCTGGCCGAGAAGGAGAAGTTCCAAGTCGTCTTCGACTACGTCGGTGGCAAGGAGGTACAAGGGCAAGCAGTCCCGTTGCTCAGCAAGGGCGGCTTGTTTGTCACCGTCGTGGGGCCCACAATATACATGAGCAGTGAAAAAAAACTGACCGGTGGCGAGATGTTCAATGCAGTTTGTTTTCATCTTGGTAAATCTCTTTGCGGATGTTGCTCGTCGTATAAGTATGTCATGATTGGATCCTACCCTCCACTTAAACAAGACATGTGGGACGCGTCGCGCAAAGATGGTGCACGTGCTTTCGTGGCGGAAGAGGTCCCCTTTTCGGAAGAACCGATACGCAAGGCATTAAAACGCGTCATGTCGCACCACCCGGGTGGAAGAGTGGTAATCAATATGGAAAAAAACAGTACAACAGAAAACTAGCCCCTTTAAAACATTTATGCCGCTGTTTACTTGCCAATTGGAACCTTGACCAGACATTGGGGAGGATCTGCAATAGGAGGAGATGTTGTTCTTGAACTGACACCTTCTTTTTTATTTTAATTTTAATTACTATAAAAAATAACAGCCAATTTTTCTTGTTTTTTTTTTTATAATTTTGTTTTTATTTTTTGCGTGGTCTCCTCAAACAAATCCTCCTCATCGTTGTTTCTTCAAATCGTTCGAAGCCGCGCCAACGTTGGCGCCCTGTTTCTTACCCTTGACTTGTTTCCCTTTCTTTCGCAGTGTTATGGTAGTTGCAATGAAATTACCAATTCCAAGGACAATTATCAGTATACCAACTGACAAGGTTTGCATCTCCTCGCGGTACTCGGCGATCGGTCGGAACAGATCAAGTTCCGTGAAGAGGGTGTAGAGTAGGCTCGTTCCAAGGAAAAATTGAACGAATTGGTTGACATAAATTAAAAGCACCAAAAATGCACCAGGCGTCTCGGTGATCGTCTCCGTCATTGGCAGATCCATGCTGGACGCGCGACCAAGGGCCCTCAAAGTGTAGTGCCTCGCACTCTGGTACCGATTCTGGAGAAATTGTACAAATCCTTGAAACGAGAGGTACAGCAAGTACTTTTTCTTGTAACTATTGTAGATGGGGGCATTTGGCCAAGTCAAATATATCGCCGTCATCAATATGGAAATGTAATGGTGGTAGATCCACCAGTCCATCATTTTCGAACCGTTCATCTTCAGGACGTTCTGTCGAATGGCCAGCGTCATGTAGTAATACATCAACCAGATTTGTATCAACACCAGCGACCAGTGCGTATCCACCAAAAAGTCTCCATATTGATTGACCAGCAGGGAGAGCAGTGGGACCAAGGTGTAGGCGTAGGTCGTCCGTGTCTTGAATTTCGTAAATTCATCCCTCAGCAACTGGCGATCGTTCGGCGTAAATACCCTAACGTTGACGCGGCCAAGCATAAGGCGAAGAAAAATGCTGCCCGTCTTGGGCATAATCGTCTTCATGTCCTCACTGCGGCGTTTCATTTTCGAGACCCTGTCCCGCAATAGCCCAATGGGCGCCGCGGCGTTGCCGAAGGACTCGACCGCCGACAACGACTTCTCTACATGCTTTAACTCTTTCGAACACTCCTTATATATTCCACCGACTTCCTCTTGCAACGTACTAATTTGAAACTGCAACTCGTAAAATTTCTTAACCTTGGCCTCTGCCTTTTCTAAGTTTTTCTCTACAATACCCAAAGACTCGCCCAGTGCCGCGGCGTCTGCCGTGTCTGCCCCTGGTACGTTCATGTCCCTTTCTTCAATACAAAAAAAGAACGCACTCACTACTACAATTACTATTATTACTACTGCTACTACTACAACTGCAAAATGCACAACTAACTACCATAACAAAAATAAACCTTCACCATTCCTTTTTCTGTTAACTTCAATTCAAATATAATACGAATTGAATTTAATCAAATTATTATGTTTTGTGCTGAATCTTGATGATGAGGAGAGGAGATGAGAGATATTAATTATTAGAGGAGCGGAGAAGAAGAAGAAGAAGAAGAAAGAGATGAAAAAAAATGTTGTTTGGTGGTCTTTCTTCTTGTGTCACTGTGTGTCACTGTGCCATTATGCTTCCAGCAGTAAATTTGAATTATTATTATTTCCTCCTAGTTTCTACTAGTAGAGCTATAGAGAAGAAGAAAAAAAAGTTTAATGCTGTGTTTATATTATTAAATTTACAGTATAATCAGAGCATACAATATAATGTTACGGATGAGGGAATATAAACACAGCATCAAACAAGTTTCGTAATCGTGCAATCAACAATACCCGTACGGTAATGCTGTGTATATATAATAATAGTCCTATTATTATATCACCACCACAACAACGTTATTAATTAATTATTTTATTCTCTTTTATTTTATTATTATTATTTATTAATAATTATTATTTATTAGTATTTATTTATTTTATAATAATAATAATAATACTCTACTACTATAATAATTTTTTTTCTTCAATTATTATTCTTCTAATTAATGTTCAACTACTACGAGTACGAACTCTATATATAGAATGTACCAATTTTTTTAACTTACCGTCGATGGAAGTATAAAAATATAGAGGCAGAAGGATTATCCCCACACACACACTTTCTATTCTTCTTGTAGATACACCAAGGTACAGGTTAGAGAGATGTCTTGGTTTGCAATATGTGGTGGAGGCCGTAAGGAGGAGCCGGGGAACGATAAGGTTCGCGACGGGTCCAACGTCCAAGAGTATAAAATTGAGCTGGAATCCGTCAACTATTGGGAATACGTAAAGACGGCGGGATTTAGCATAGATACGTTGAAGTCGGGGGTGCAGCGGCCGGGTGGCTTCCCTGTTGCTCACCGAAAGCGGCTGTGGGAGCGAGTCGTGGACGAAGCGAAAGGAGAGTTGCACGACGAACATCCGCAGACCTGGAACGACAACGTGTACGCAGAGGCCAGTCAGTTTGTCGAGGGGACAGTCTTGGATATTTTTCGAACCTATTCAGACACAATGGACGGCGACGGCAACGGCGCGGCCACCAGCTACTTGGACCGCGAGCAGTCGAAAGAAGGGCTGAGCGCCCCTGTATATAAAGCGATTCACCAAATAAAGTTAGATTTAGACCGTTCCCAACAAATCGACAACGACCGTTTGATCAAACTGCTGCTCACGTTCGTAGTTGGCAACAAGAACCCGAAGTACGGGCAAGAGATCTTCGTCCAGGGCATGGATGCAATAGCTCACATTTTGATTGGTGTTCTGGACGATGAGCACGCGTACTGGGCATTTACTATAATTTGCGAAGTGTCGCTTGAGGACTATTTTACCCATGGCCTGGAGGGGGCGAGGATTGAGATCGAGGTGTTCACGAAATTGCTGAAGGAAAAGATCCCTAAAATACCCAAAACGTTGCTGGAATTCCCGCACGTTCGCGGTGAGGAAGAAGTGACAATGTACATTAATGCCTTTACTTTCCAGTGGTTTCAGAAGCTTTTCGCCGGCTGCCTCCCGCGAGACACGGCGCTGCACGTTTTCGACATTTACTTCACGTTGATGTGCAGCCGCGAGGGGGCCAGGGAGTTGCAGCATGCGGTCGGCCTGTCCATCTTTATGATGATTGAACCCGAGTTTTACCGGGCGAAAGGGCTAGACGAGGCGAAAGTTTTGATACAGGAATTTGTTGGGGAGAGCAATACGGATAACTATGGAAAATTGGCACGCCCAGAGGTATCGCACCAGTTCATGAAAATCGTGTACGAATTTCTGGAAGAGTTGCAAGAAGAAGATATTTTGGCCGTAAGGGCACAGGCCGAGAAAAAAATGAGAGCGCAAGAGCGGAAAATGGAGATGCGACGGTCGCGTATGAAGCGCGGCTAGTTACTTTGTACAAATTGTACGAAATTACAACGCTCACAATAAAAAGAAAAGGGCTTGAATTCGTGTTTTATCCTCCAGTTTAAAATATAACATTGTTCTCTTTTTTATCTCTTCCTTGTTTAATTTTTTACACACACATGAATCTACTTTGTAAGACTTAAAAATTATAAATATTTCTCTTCTCCCTTTTTACAGCGTGCGTGGTGTACGTTTGTGTCGCATGCCCTGGGCCAGAGCAGGACGGAGCTCACGACATTCCCGCGCTTTCATTGCTCGCAGCTGACATTGCTAGTTGGTTCTCCCCGTAATTGATGTAGTCCGCCTTTTCGCACGCGATGTACTCTTCTCGAACAGAATTTACAATTTCTCGCGCACTGTCAAACTCTTCCAGGCCGTCTTGAAACATTCGCTCCTTGCGGTAGACTTCAAGGAAAGCGTTCCGTTTCCGCAGAGTGTCGTACTGTTTCAACGTGCGGGCGAACAAGCCAGCAACGCTTGTGTGGTTTGCAAGCATAAGACCGCTTACTTTATGTTGGTGCTCGATGTGGGGAGATTGTTTGGACAACGCCACTTGAATACTAGCAGGTCCCCACGGTATGAAGCGACAAAGCTTTCGCTCCCGTATACGCTGCAAACTTTTATGAACTTGGGTCGGGTCTACTTCGCCTTGAATAATGTTTAGAATTGATACGTAGCAACCCTTCCGAATGTTGCTGGAAACCATAATGTTCTTCGGCTGCAACAGCCGCCTCATGACGTCCAGCACGGTCGTCTTCCTAACGCGGCTCACTTTGTCTGTCGTGGTCATCGGCGTGTACCCGGTCATCAGAAAATGCATGCGGGGCGTAGGGATCAGGCTCGCTACCAGGCCAATCAAGTCGTTGTTCATATACCCCGGGTATCTCAGGGTGGTCGTGCTCGCTGCCATAACGGTGCTGACCAACGAGTTCAACTGGCCAACCGAGGGGTTCGGAATCCGAAGCCGGTCCACCGCAATTTGGTTGAGCGCAGTGTTGTCCAGGACAACCACGGCATCTGCATTCAACGTTAGGCGCTTCAACGTCAAGAGGGAGTTGTAGGGCTGGACGACGACGTCACTCTGCGACGCATCGGTGTTGGGAAACACAGAGTAAGTCTGAATGAGTTTCTTCGGAAAGTGGTCGTTCAGGTTTTCCAACAGGTAGGAACCCATGCCAGAACCCGTACCACCAGCAATGGAGTGGCAGAGTTGGAAACCTTCTAAACTGTCGCTATTGTCCGCTTCGCGGTCGATCATCTCCATGAGATCCTCGTGTAACTTTTCCCCCTGGGCATACCCGGACGCCCAGTTGTTACCGGCGCCCCCACCTTCCGGGGCGATGAAAAAGTTTTCTGGGTTGAACAGGTGCCTGTAGTCGGAGTTTTGGATGGAGTGGAGTACTCGCGGCTCCAAGTCCATCAAAAGGGCACGCGGAATGTAGTGCTCGTCGTCGGCTTGGTAAAAGAAGACGTCTTTTCTATCGTTCCCTGCAGTGGCAAAATCTTCAAGTTGCCCCTCTTTGCTTATCCCGTGCTCTTGGCATAATTTCTTCCAAAACTCTGAGCCAACTTGGTTCCCGCACTGGCCCACCTGAAGCGTAATAATCTCTCTTGGCATGGTTTTAGTTCCCTTTCCAGTTCCAACCGTTCTTTCTAAAAATAAGCTAAAATCTAAACGAAGAAACTTCTTGTAAAAGTGATGAAACCATACTCTCTCTCTCTCTCATAACGGAATCCTGAATTTTTTCTTAATAATTATTTACTTATAGTTACACAAACGAACGTAAAGGAAACAAGAAGAAGAAAAATCAAAATTCAAAAAAAGAAAGAAAAAGATCGTCGAGATAATACAACACCCCTTCTCAATATCATTATTATCATCCCTTCTTCTTCTTCATTTTCTTTTTTAGTGCATTATTCCATAAACCTCGTTGTCTCGGTACAGGTATATTACCGTAGCAACCACTATAAAATACCAAATCACAAAAAGGCGCGTAAAACCTAATATGTACTTATTAAAGTAATAGAATACACATTATTATCCCTATTTAATAATAAAAATAAAAAAGTAGAAATATTGGGTTCAATTTGAATGTAGTCTTTAGAGTAATAACATTTATAGTTCTGTACAATTAGTAATACCTATTTAAAAGTGTAGAACACCACCACCACCACCCACTTGATAGATTTAAACCCAATCAAACAAATCAAAAAAAACAAATCAATTGTTAAAAAATCGTGTACCATTGGTTGATTGAACATAAAGAAAAGTTTTGATATTGAGCAAAATGTCCAAAGCGATACTACTCATTGGTGTTTACTTACCGACTTTTCGATTTCCAATTCCAAATGTTGTCAAAACAGATTACGGGTGGCACCGCCGTTTTGAAAAGTGCCGTGTCGAGGCTCGTGCCTAGAAGGCAGCAGTCCACCTTGGACTTATCGCCCCTGACTGCAATATCCGCTATTGATGGGAGGTATGGCAAGCAAACGTCTTCTCTGCGAAATTCTTTTAGCGAGTACGGGCTGATCCACAAGCGTGTCGAAGTCGAGGTCAAGTGGTTACAAGCAATTGCAAATGAAGCAAAAATCCAGGAGGTTCCAGCGCTGAGTGCTGACGCTCTGGACTACCTGGACGATATTGTTACGAAGTTTGACTTTTCGGACGCAGAGAGGGTGAAAGAAATTGAACGCACGACCAACCACGACGTCAAGGCAGTAGAATATTTTTTGAAAGAAAAAGTAGAGCCAGTTGAAGAGCTGGCAAAGGTATCAGAGTTCGTGCACTTTTGCTGCACGTCTGAGGACATCAATAACCTCTCGTACGCTCTGTGTTTGAAAGACGCTAGGGAAAATATAATGCTACCTCACATGGACGACGTGATCCTTTCTATTGGCGCAAAGGCGGAACAGTTCGCTCAGGTCCCGATGCTGGCCCGTACGCATGGGCAAGCTGCTTCGCCCACAACGGTAGGAAAAGAATTTGCCAATTTTCAGTACCGCTTAGAGCGACAAAAGGACAGGTTTGAAAATGTAGAAATATTGGGGAAATCAAACGGTGCCGTGGGAAACTTCAATGCCCACTTAGTTGTGTACCCGGAGGTCGATTGGGTGTCTTTCAGCAAGGACTTTATTGAAGGCTCCCTCGGTCTTAAATTTAACCCGTACACTACGCAAATCGAACCGCACGATTTCTGCGCAGAGATGTTCCAAGGGGTATCGAGCTTCAACAGCGTTTTGCTCGACTTTAACAGAGACATGTGGACGTACATTATGCTTGGGTACTTCAAGCAAAGGACCGTCGCCGGGGAGATAGGCTCTTCCACCATGCCGCACAAAGTAAACCCTATTGATTTCGAGAATTCAGAGGGCAACGTTGGTATTGCCAACGCAATTTTCGATCACCTAGGGTCCAAACTGCAAGTCAGCCGACTACAGCGAGATTTAAGCGACTCCACGGCGCTCCGGAACGTAGGGGTAGGGTTCGCACACTCTCTCGTGGCCTACAAGTCTACGATGAAAGGGTTGAACAAGGTAGAGGTCAATGTAGATAAAATCGACGAAGACTTAAACACCAATTGGGAAGTGCTGGCGGAGCCGATCCAGACAGTAATGAGAAGGTACGGCGTAGAGTCCCCTTATGAAAAACTAAAAGACTTAACTCGTGGCACGCGAGTAACGGCCGAAGGCATGCAGGCATTTGTCGACGGGCTGGCTGGGGAAATCCCTGACGCGGCAAAGGACGAACTTTTGAAACTAACACCTCACACGTACGTTGGAAACGCGCCCGATATGGCGCGCAAAGCTAAAAAAGAGCATTGGTAAATCTGATAATCTCAGTGTAATCATTAATACAATTATTTTTATTTCTTGTAAAAAACAAAATAATGGCTAAAAATTAATTTGTTTTTAAATTCTTGAAATCGTAAATTACCATTTTGCTTTACTTAAAATAACAGCCATTTTTTTGTTCTTATCCTTTTGCTTTTCATTCGATGTTTATACTTCGTGCCTGTTCGCTCGCTATACAGTTTCTGCCAACTGCTTCTTTGCCCTTGATTCTGCTCCCGAACGTTTTACCAATTTATTATAAGGGGCTTTGGACGTGATGTTGTTGTTGTCTTTCGGCCACATCCCACCCAGGCCTTCGTCCATAAAATCTTCTAGGTACATCAGCGAAGGTGTTCTTTCAATACTTTTCCTGTTGGTGTTGGAGAACAGCGAGGGGGAATAGAAAAGTGTATTTCCAATCAATCTCTCGGCCATAGTACTGTTCTTTGATGACAATTTTCGATCAGAGGACGGCCGACGGTGTCGCTTGCCCTTCTTTTTCCATAACTGATTTTCAATTACATGTTTCTCGCTCTCTGGTAACCACGGGTCATCCACGTGAGTCATGACGTTCAGCCGTTTGCAGTGCCTATAATACGCATCGTTCCACTCGTTTCCTTGATTCAAATTTGGAATTACCGTCTTCAGCCTAGCCGTTTCTTCCTCGTGAAACTTAATCGCCTTTTTCCGTCTTCTTTCTTCGTCTAGCTCTCTATACTTCCTTCCCAATTCATATATCCTATCCGTTACAGCACAAAAGTGTTGGTGTCCTTTTATCTGTTTGCCAACGTAAGATTCTGCTGTCCTTATCAGTCTATTGTGCATTTTCATTTGCTTTTTCCTCCACTTCATAGTGGCTGCACCATCTTTATAGCCCAAACTTTTCCCTTGTGCAGCTTCTTCCGCAAGCATTTTTTTAATTTTTGTGTTGCTATATTTTTTAAGATATGTGCTCCGTGGTGCAATATCAAACCCCCCCCCCCTTCTCGGATTATTCAGAGCCATTGTACTGTTGTGCGAGTACCGACCCATGATTTCTTTTGCTACACTCTCATTCATTTTGTTCCCTTACAAAATCAATTGCAAAACGGCAAAGTGAAATACGCGGTTTTAGGAGCAGAATAGATTTTAAAACCCGTGCATAATGTTATAATCACTTGTTTATAGTTATACACGAAACAAAGCAAACCGGGACAGTGACAATTATTTGCAGACTTTTTTTTAACAATGAGGCAGTAGTAATGCTCTGACCTCCTGACTGATGCCAGAGAGAGCATACCGTACCGTACGAGGACGAGGACATGATTTTTTTTTTTAATTTTAATTTGGTGCTGCTGGTGAATGCTACACCCTAATAATACCCTGCTGGATGCAGCATACGGATAGGAAGAAAGAGCACCTTTCGTGCAACAAACAATGAATTTATCCGTTCACCTGTGTGTCCTGTGTTGCGGTTCGGGTTCTAGGAGTTGTAGCATCTAATTAATAATGATACTAGACTAATAAAAAAGCAGTATTATAATTTAATAGACTATTAGTGGAATTGTCACCGTAGACTACCGTCGTACGTACGAACCGGTTGGCATGCTTCATCCATCGATTTTTGGGCGTTTTAATAATATAGATAGAGACTAATAAATTATTCAAATTAGCCCGGTGGTCGGTCTCGTTGATGTGAGTTCCACTTGCCGAACTACGGAACCAGGTAGGTACCGGTACCCGGTACAGGTACCGGTACCAGGCACGGTACCGGAACGGGTATGACCTGGGTACCGGTGGTAGCTGCTATTCGAATGTAAAGTTTTTTGTACCGGTAGTGTTATTTTACTATTGAAAAAATATACCAACAACAACTCCTCGTACATTGAACCGTCGTTTCGTTGTCTGGTAGAGTGCAAACTTGGAAAATCAACAATAACGTTTGACGTGTAAGTATCTACATGCAATTTTTTCAGCTTAAAGTCTGTTGTAATCCTACTATTAATTTTAGGCACCAATCGAAAGAAATTTGAGTTAGTACAGACCGCAAAATACTTTCTTCGGAGTATGTTTGCAGAGCAAGACGTCTCACTCCAGCACGGGACCAATGAACAGCCGGAGCAAACACTGCTGTTCAAAGACTTTTCTGCAAATGTTATGCCGGTTGATTTCCAGAGTAGAGTTGGGTATGGTGGTGTACCAGGTTATACTGTGCCCCCAAATGCCAAAGCAAGGCGACGAGCACGTGACCTGGCCAGCATGAGCTTGACAAAGGCAGCGGGGCGAAAATCGTTTGATCAACTCGAAAAAATATTGAGAGAAAAAATTCGTGGTAAAACCAGAAGTGGCGGGCTAGTACTCTTCCGAATGTTTCGTAAATTTGACATAAACAAAGACGGCGTTATTGATTTTGGAGAGTTTAAGAATGGAATGCTAAAGTGGAACATGAACTTAGACGACGAAGAGCTCCACGAGCTATTCGATAGGTATGATCAGGGCGGAAAGGGGCACGTAAGCTACTATGAATTTATTAAACATTTGTTGCCAGACGATTTTGTTTCGTTGGAGAAAATGAAAGGAATGGGAGGCCTTCCAGGTCAAACCAAAGAAGACCCCTCAAAAAATAAGTTGACCTTAGCCGCGCAACGAGCAGAGCGCAATGCGAGGCGGGGAGCAGTCGGGTTAGGTTCGGACGATCAGTTGGAGAATATACTGAGAGAAAAAATTAATGGCAAAACCAAAGCCGGGGGGTCCATGCTGTTCCGAACTTTTCGCAAGTTCGACACCAACAAAGACGGGGTGATAGACTCCAAGGAATTTAGGGAAATAATGCATAAGTGGAATCTAAATATGGGCCGCAATGACATGAACAGGTTGTTCCGACGATACGACAAAGACGGTAAGGGACACATCAAGTATTACGAATTTCTTCAACATTTGATGCCAGCTGATTTTCCAGATAAAAACTCGCTCATTGAGAAGATGGGAAGCTCATCGCCGTTGCCCTCTAGTGATTACGCTCGTGACACGATGTCTGGTTACGAAAAAGCTAAACTCCTAAGCACGCATAATGTAGAAGTTGGCTATACTGGACTGGACACCGTTGCACATTTGGAGCAAATTCTACGGGACAAAATTATGGGGAAATCGAAAGCTGGTGGCTCGGAACTATTTCGTACATTTCGAAAATTTGATACCAATAAGGACGGGGTCATTGACTTTGAAGAGTTCTCACATATCTTGAATCAATGGAATCTCAATCTTGACAATCACACGCTCGCAAAACTTTTTGATCGCTACGATAAAGGCAATGTTGGTCACATACAATATTATGACTTCATCAAGCATTTATTACCTGACGATTTTATACCAGCGGACAAGCTCAAAAATATGGGCGGCATGCCAGGAGGCTCAACGCGGGCCGGGCAAAGACAGGCGCAGCGCCAGGCAGCAAGTTTGATGGCACGTAATGCTATGGTTGCGTCCCAAGTTATGTCTGTGGACAAGCTAGAAATGATTCTCCGCGAGAAGATCATGATGAAAACTAAAGGGGGACCTCGGGAACTGTACTTGGCGTTTCAAAAATTTGACCATGACGCTAGTGGTGACATATCGTTTGAAGAATTCCAGAGAGTCGTTCGTATCCATTTCAACCTCGAAATTACTGAGCAAAACATGAAGAAACTCTATCAACGGTTTCTGCCTAAAACACAACCGAGGACAGCAAAGAGAGTAAGCACTAGCCGCCTTAAAATTAGGCCAGCAACCCCAAACCATGCCTCGAAGCCACTCACAATATCACCGAAACCAGAAGATAGTATGGAAGAAATCCATGGCCGTGTTGCAAATCACCCTATTGGGAGACGCTTAGTGAAACTGGTTTTGCGCCGATCGTCTGAACTCCAGAAAAAATTAGATGCAGTTTGCCGATTTTCAAACGGTCTGGTAACACGAGCAGAGTTGAGATTTGTTATCTGCCAAATGGGAATTCACTGTAATGATGCAGACTGTCTTGAAATCGTAAGACTGGCCGGTTGTAGCCGACGCGCAAGCGTCGAGTATAAGAAGTTGATTGCCATCCTTGGGGCTCCCAAGGTCATTACAGCAAGAATGTACCAGCCAAGAAAACACGGTGCTAAATATACCCCACGTATAGGCCGCCAAGGAAAAACGTTACTAAGATCTGGGTTCCGATCAAGATCGACTGCAGATTTAGCTAATACTTTGCACGAAAGATTGCATGCACCCGAAACCGCGATGAGTGAGTTGAGACAGGTGGTGAAGTCTTCATGGAAACGTTTGCTAAGCATGTTGAAAGGGCAAGACACGAGAAGAAAAGGTTATTTGAGCCCAAACACATTTCGAAGAGTGCTGTATGGTTTTAATGTCCACTTGTCTGAAGAAACAATGCGATTTCTGAAAAAACTATTCGGAAATTCCTCAAATGGGAAGGGGATATCGTACACTGAGTTTATAAAGTACTTTACTGTGGACGAAAGTTCCAAAAGCGTTAGGAGGGCACCGACCTACATACCAAGAAAGGTATCGTTACGCCCCAGTGCTTCCGCGCCATCACTAGCGGTAATCAGAAATAACAAGCTTCGAGCGAAAGTCCAGTCTTTGAAGAAAAAGAAGCATTCGTCTAAATACACTTTCAGCAAAAAAGGAAAGAAAAAGGATTCAAGGGCGTTATATTCTTCAAATCCACAAAGAGAAAAAGCAGCAGTAGTGCGCAACAACGACCGAGCGCCGAAAAAAAACCCCAGCAAATATGCAATGTCTGTCACCATTACGCCTTCCGTCGCGTCTAACGATACGCCCGAGCCATTTGATACTGCCTCTATTTGTTCTTCGGTATCTTCATATCGAGTCATGTCCGTTGATGCAGATGACCTTTTTACCAAACAATTGCAACAGACTAATAATGCTGCTCCAATGCATACAAATGCTTCTAAAATGGTGTGCAGAAAATTAAAAGAAAGAATGATGCACATGTGGAAACCCATTCGGCTCGAGCTCAAGCGAATAGACCGATCTCGTAAAGGATACATACCAGGCAGAAAATTTCGAGAAATTCTTGCCAAGTACTCATTGAATATGGATGAAAACGATTTCTTTTCCGTATTAGAAGTGTTTGAAAAGAAACCACGCACATCTGGCCAAAAAGTTTATTACGATATGTTTATACGCGCATGCATTTCTGCAAAATGATGACTTTAATCAGAGTGATAAACCTTTACTTTTGTAAAAATAAAAAATTGGCTGTTATTTAAAATTTATCTTCCTCGTGTACCGCGGATGTGAATCTGCTCCTTTTGTCCAGTATAGGTTTACATTCCTTCATGTACTGCGAACTTATCTCTGCTCCTGTAATTTCACTAATCAATTTATGAATAAATAACAGCCAATTTTCTTGTTTTAAATACCTAAGAATTTCCTAAATAAAACAAAAAATTGGCTGATAATTGAATTTTTGTTTTTAGTATTGTTTAGACCATTAAATTATTTTGTTTTAGATAAGTTTTTACCTACTTCGTAAATAATAATAGCCATTACTTTGTTTTTAATTTCAAGCTAGATAAACTGAATTAAGTTTTTTTTTTAAATTGCTGTTTTTACATTTATCATGTATATCGCTTTAAAAGACATCATGCTCACTGCATATGAACCGTCTTGATATATTCTCGTATCGTTTATCAACGTTCATAGGCATTATTTGAGGACGACCAGGAAACAAATGTTCTCCGTATTCATTAGTCCAGAGTTCAAACGCGGCAGAGCTACTGATATCTTCAGCTACTTCATTTCGCAAAAGGGACTGGCAAAAGTGACTCATCGATTCACAAATTCGGTGGCATGTTTCTAGCTTTGCGACAAATTTTACGTCGATAGCCCTCAACGTAATTACAATTGCGCTGCCAGATTTACTGTAGGTTTCAATCAACCTCCACCCACTTATGTCTAAAAATGAAATCTTGTACAAAAGTGCTCTTTCCCCTTTGCTAAGTATCGCAATCCCGTTGCCGTTTATTGCAACCATTGCGTGGCACGAAAATCTGTCGCTATACTTTTGGATTTCGAAGCTGACATTATCATATATCTTTGACCCATAGAACGGTAGGCATTTGGCAAAGCCAAGAAACGCCTGGGTGCATATATCAGGATTATTGGTCTTAATATCTTGATCCAGAGTTTTCATAACTCTTAAAAGTGTACTGACAACACCAGGTCCTCTGTATATCTCCATCGGTACAATTTGTGACAACGATTCTACCATGTCTGGAGTTGCATTGGACCGCGAGTCTCGGATCAGCAAATCTGGTTTTTGAATGCGAAGCAGCAGCAGAGCCAGGAACGCAAAAACATCCATAGTTTCTCTGTGTTTCCCGTCGCTTAATTCACCTAGCGAGTAATACAGCATAAACTTGTCGACTTGCAAAGACGCTGCATTCTTCGAAAGATGGCGCCGCAATCGTCGCAACGGGGATTTTGGAATTAATTTGAGGCGCAGTGGAGTATCGCTAAAATCGAAAGGCACCGTGTGTTTGTTGGTTACAAAGTGCCCCCCACACGCCCATAAAATGTCCTCGTTGTCTCCCAATACACGTCCACCCACCTTTTTTTTTATATGGTTAAAATCCGAAAGCTCATCAATTGCCAATGAAAACTCCTTCCATTCGCCAACGTTGTGATTTAGCTCCGCACAGAGATCCTCAAGAAACTGTGATGTGGGGGTGTACGGAGATATTAGAAAATCTCTCTGCAGACCGTCGGGAAACACAATGATAATTGTTCGCGGGTCAGACAAAGCATATTCATAAAGTCTATCAGAAGGTGCCGTCTGTGCTGAGTAGTAGTTGTAAGACGTCAGGTATAGTGCACAATAACGCGCCACTCGATAGCACGCGTGCGCTTCCACGCTGTTGTACTGGTACAAAAGGGAAGCTTGTCTGAAGACGAACAGCTTCAGACGGGTAAACAGTGCTTTTACGGGCTGACGGGTTCTTAGGTACACAGCCATGATGTCCCACCCTCGCTTTAATTCATGCACATTTTTGTTCAAGTTCAGCTGCTTGGTTAGCTGCAAGTACATTTCTTCCGATAACTTTTGTGACGATAGGAGCAGCCGCGATGCTAGAGACCTCACACTTGCGTAGTAGGACGAATTCAATTTTGATTTCCGCATGCAATGCTGTAGGCTATAGAACAGGCTGATGGCTTCATTGCTTTCCCAATCGCCCAGTTTTGTTAAAGAGTTTGGTATGCCCATGCTTGTGTGGGACATCATGCTCTGGTTAAAATCTGTAGCTACCAGCCTGCGAGTCCCGTATCCTTTTCTGAAGCTGTAAATAGAACGCATGTTGGGCCAGAGTTCCAACTTTAACGTACTATCGATATCTGCTTGCATCAAAAACCTTTCATGGGACCGACGGTTAGGCCCACTTAGGTCTGAATCGCAGGAAATCAGCATTCCGTCTCCTTGCCCCCGTCGCATTTCTTCTAAAGCCGATAGCACTGCTGCCAACTTGATTTTCCTACCATGGGTTCGCGAGGAGACAGATAAAAGCAACGCTTCGTCAAACAATCTGGACGTAGGGCCTTCGCAATAGCATGCCATCCTTAATTGCAAGTTTATAAATCGGCGATAAGCCCCTCGATCGTTTTCAATTGCCGTGTTCTCATGACAGTCTCTCACTGTACTTGCAAACGCAGGCAAGTCAACATTGGTTGTTGCGTTCTCCAGGTCAGATAGCATTTTATCGATGCTGCTTATCTTGAATCGTTTTTCAATTTCGTTTTTCCCGAAAGGGATTTTTATCTCTTTTTCATCGAGGGTCGCGTAAACAGAACCAAGCGGTTCCTCGACAGTTTGGCCGGGGATTCCAGCAGGGTCGATAATCACACTATGTTCTTTATTCTCTTCTTTTTCGACGGTTTCTTCATCAGTAACGACCGTACCATTCTCTGCAATGACATCTGTGTTTATAAGGTCAATCACTTTGGTATAACGCTTGTTGTACCATTTTACCAGCTTTTCAAATGGTTTGAACCGGCCACTTGTAAAAACGGGCATTTCATTTGCATCATCCAAGGTGTCTCTGACATAACCAGCGGTGATTTCATCATCATCAAGCTTGTCATTGTCTATCTGCTCGCTAAGAGCCTTTAGCGCTGCGCTGGTTTCCAGTGTTCTCATTAATTGCCTAACGAGTCCCCGCAAATTTTTTGCGTGAAAGATAAAGTTTGTAGATATGGCACGCATAGATGCATAGTTGATGTACTTTTCAAACTTACTGAACGAGGCACAATCGATCGCTAACTGTATACAGTATTCGACTGAAAATGTTTTTGCTTCTGATTTTCTTGCATCCAAAATAGATGCCCAAAGGCTTTCGCTACTTGAAATGCCAACTTGAGCCGAATACGTCATGGCAGATTCCAGCATTTTAATGTTGCCCTTGTTGAGCGAGCAAAGTAACACCGCGTCTTCAAGGAGAGAGAGGGCTGTCTCAATTTTCTTTATCAATTCGTCCGCAGCATTAATTAAAATCTGGACGCCCGGATTGTCGACTGTTGAAGCGTTGGATATAGCTGTCCTAATCTGAGCAAGGTTCCTTGACCCCATTGCCTGTATTAAGATTCTGAACGCAGTAAATGCAGCATCCATAGTATGAAAATTTTCTGTTTTTCTGTAATATTCCAAAGCGGTGTCAAGGTCGGCTTCCTTAAGACCAAATTTAGCAGCGTTTGCTATTTCGACGGCTAATTGATGACTGGACTTTGAATCCAGAACGCCATTCAAATTATTTTTTATCGAGTTATATTGCCGCACAAAGCGGCGTGCAGCCTTTTCATCTACTTCGGCTAATTTGGGCGTATTCCCCTCCTCCTTTGCGCTGTCGTGTAAGATTTTCTCTACGGAGTCCTTGTTCCTATTTAGTATGAAATCAACGAGCCGACCGCGCTGTATGGTTTGAGGCAAAAACTCTGGTGGGTCTAAATAGGACGACATCTCTTTTGCTTTGTCGGGGTCCTTCTCCACGGTAGTTTGACGAGCTTTTCTAAGAATCTCTTCAACTCCGACCAATCGGGCCATCTCAAAACTAACTTGCGTCACATTTCTTTTTTTTTCCTCTCCAACTTTCCCAGTTGTCCTATCTGGTCGTAGATTCTCAATAGCAATTTTAAATACAAGGTCTTTGGGCACCGCCTTCTGTTCATCATTATCTGCTTCACTGCCAATGTCTTCTTCATCAGCGTCTTCGACATCTTCTTGTTCGGTGGGGTCACCAGCTTCCTGCTGAGTGTCGTCGGCAACTTCTTGCTGTGCATCATTGGCAACTTCTTTGTGGGATTGCTCACCAGTTGTCGGGTTGTCGTCGCCTCCCTCTCCTGGTTCTTTCGATACTGCGGGTATTTCATCGTTGCTGCTGTTACCAGCGGGTGCGTCCACACCCACCGTTTTCTCACTTTCACCAATTTCACTCCCTCCAGGGCTGAGGCTTTCGTTTTTTCTCTCCAAGGCTTTTCGTTTTGAGGCTCTCAAAGGCGAGTGTACATTTCCAAACCACGCGGATCTAGCGGCATCTACATGGTTTTGGTCTACCGCGCTGGCCATAGCTAAATTGTTTTCATGGTCGATATCACTCGCCTCCCCTTTCTCGATAGCGTATAGCCCCAATATATCTAGCTCTTTTCGAATCCGTTCCGCATCTTCGGTGTCGTAAGTCTCTGATTTCGGTATTGTAACGGCATCGATCAGGCGATCTCGGAACGCTTCGTTGGGGTTACTTTCTTCTTTTGGTGCGTCCTCTACCGTGTCTTCCAGAGTAAATGCTAGTCGTGGTATAGTGGCAACATTAATAATATCTAAAGTCAAAACTATGTGGCGATCCCCGACAGATTCCTGTTCCATCACCTCAAAATGTTGCGCCGATTTTTGAACAATTTTTGAAAACTGGTACAGGAAAAAGCGCACGTTGAAGCACGATACTGCGGTTTGGAGGCGGAGAATGAGCCTTGCTGGCTTATCCAAGGTCCCAATTATCCTCAAATTACGTGCAATTACCATTTTCCCAACGACTATGTTGCTTTTCTGAAATTT
>LT642355.1:0-21547 GCA_900128585.1 Stramenopiles sp. TOSAG23-3 | reverse complement strand
CTCCTCTTCCATAAGCTTCCGCTCCATGGCCTCCTTCTCCTTCAGCGCTTCGGTCTCTTCCTTCAGTTTCTGCTCCTCGGCTTCTCGCTTCACTTTCTCGTCCGCGGCCCTCTGCTGCGCCTCCGTAAAAAACTCGCGCAGGTTGTCCGCCAACACATACGTCGTGTAGGACAGGTTCTTCGTTTTTTCCATAACCTGCTGGTAGATGGAGGGGTACTTTGCTTGCATGACTACGTATTTTTCTTCCGAGTTGATCTTTGCGTTCAACCGGGCGTTGCGGATCAGGTCGACGACCCACCGCTCCGCCTCGTCCTGCTTCGTGCCTAACTTCTCCGCGAGCATGTCAATGTTAATCTTTTCGTGTATTCGACAATACGTCTCAAATATAAGCAAACGGCTTTTCTCCATAAACTCTTCTCGGTACGGCCCTAGGAAAAAATCACACTTGAAGACCTTCTCGCACTCGTTCAGCATTTCCTGGGCGCCCTGGAAATTGAATTCAATGTACAGCGACTCGATGAAGCGCGTGATGGGGTCTTGGTACGTGTACCCTTCCTGCTGGGTAATACGGACCACCTTCCTCAACATGTCGCTGCCCCGGCGGCGCTTGTTCGTGACGACGGCCGCCGCCAGGTACCGAAGGAGCCACGGGCAGTAGATCTGGAGCGCGTTCATGTACTTTTCCTTTTCGAACAGAAAATCTACAATGTACTCGCGGCCTTCCTTGTGGTTAAAAAATATGAAGATTCCCCAATGCAGCAACCATGCCCGCCTCTCCAGGGTGAGCAGTGGGCTCACGTTCTCTGTATCAATCGCATCCGCTATGTATTTCATGTCGACCCAGGATTGCTCCCAGTCGCACAGCAAAATCTCGCAGGCGAGCTTGCCCCACATCGCGGAGAAAGCGGCGTCCGACGAAACTGGGTCGTCCAAAAGGACGTAGTGCACCAAGTAGTACAACGACATCTCGTAGTTCCCCGTATTGAAGTATTCCTTCGCGTAGTTGCATAGGGCCTCCAGCGACCCGTCCGTGACGCCGTGGTTCGCCTTCAGGTAGCCCATGTTGAAGTTTTCGTTCTCTCTCAGCTGGTTGACCTTGTCCTGGTCGTTCTCGATCAGGTTAAGCAGCGTCTCGGCCTTCGAGCGCAGGGCGTCTAACTTTTCCATCACTTTCGTCTTCTTTTCTTCCAGCTGCTCCGGGATGGACGTCGTGCCGTACGCCTGCTGGTGCGTCTCGATCTCGTAGTCGGGCATGTTCGTGGGCCCCAAGAGCTCCAGCTTGGCCTTCAACAGGTCGTTGATCGGGTAGAGCTTGCTTTCTTCTAGATGTGCAAGAATAGGAAACATCAAGTGTACGTCCAAGAATGGGGCTATCGTTTGGGTCAGGTCAAACTCTTGACCGTCATTGTCACTGGTGGCCATATTGAATGAAGGGTCGGTCGGTCGGTCGGTCGGGGGATGGGGGGGGAAGCAAGGATGAGGAAAAGAAAGGGAGGAAAGCTCTACAATGCAAAGCAAACTATTCTTTTGTTCTTCTACCACTATATGAAATGTTAATGTATAATTTTTCGTTCACTTCAACTACCACAATGTACAAGCTATCGTTTCCCTATCTCAATCCATCCGTAAAAGAAATCAAGGCAAAAAGTCTCGATCCCATACATCTCATAATAAACAGTGAGAAAAAATCTAGTAGTAGTGCAATTTATTATGATATTATCATCATCATATTATTATTTTCTGGATGATGATATAGAAGATAGAAGAAGAAGAACGAAGAAGAAAGATGGATGGCTTCTGATGAGCAGCAACCAAGGAGAGAGGGGTGACAATTTAAATACTAGCTCTATAGATATTAATTTACATTAGGAGGTACACAGTGAGTGAGGCTTTAACCGCGAACGAAGAAGAAGTCGAAAGAAAGAAAGAAAGAAAAGAAAGAAAGAAAAGAAACAAAGAAACAAAGAAAGAAAGAAAAGAAGAAAAGAAGAAAGAAAAGAAGAAAGAAACAGAGAAAGAAAGAAAGAAAGAAAGAAAGAAAGAAAGAAAGAAAGAAAGAAAAGAAAGAAAGAAAGAAACAGAGAAAGGAACAGAGAAAGAGAAGAAGAAAGAAAGAAAAGAAAGAAAGAAAGAAACAGAGAAAGAGAAGAAAGAGAAGAAAGAAGAAATTAATTTGAGGCCAGTGAAGACTCTTTTCTTTTNNNGAAGAGGAGCTAAAAGGAGCAAAAGAAGAAGGAAGAAAGAAAGAAACAAAGTGAGGGAGGGAGTGGGCCATCACTTCTTTTTTCTTTTTTTTGATAGGAAGATTAGAATAATAATAAGAAAATACAAGTACATTAAAACATTGGGGTTTGGGAGAGAACGAACGAGCAAAAATGCCTTAGCAGGGTTTAGCATGGAAAGTGGCAAGTTGAAAGGAAAACTCACAACCAACGATCGAAAGAATAAATTAGTACTTATATATTGTATATAAATGAAATAATTAATAGGTGGATTAATTTGGTTAAAAGTTGTATAACTTGGTTCGATTTAATATTTAAGTATACAAAATTCTATACTTATATATCCCATTTTGTAATAGGAAATAAAATGGTAAAATACGAGCCTAAGAACACAGCACTCTCTTCTCCAATAAAACCTTTTATACATATTATTATACAAACAATCAATATACACACAATACCAAACTATAAAGACCCGAATAATACAAAGTACATAATATTATCCAATTCATTCATGACCATTCGATTTCGTATTATATTCCCTCTTCTAACTTCTTTTTAATTCCCTTTCAATAATATAAGGATTTAATATCAAATATTAAAAATATATTTATGTTAGAATTTCTATTGTTTTAAATTGTATTTTTGAATTGAAATTAGTATACGATTAAAATTAAATACCCTTATTTAATAAAACATCAATGCTGTGTAGTATATTTTATTCTAAATCACTTTCTTAGAATAGGATTAACATATAGATAACATCTAGATAACATGGTGATGAATTAGAATCCCATACTATTCGCCTACTACGCAATGCAAAATCAATTAGAATCCGATACTATTCGCCTACTATGCAATGCAAACAACATAATACTCCCTTACTATTTCTATGTTATGATTATTTTATAATAGGATTTCCTATGCTATTTCAATATTAATATTTTAAATAAAATTGGCAACCACCCATCCAAGTTCCCTTCCAAAAGAAAATGGATTTTATTTCTGTAACATAGAAATAATATGCGGAAGGACGAGGGAAAATAAAAAAAAAGAAGATCATTGACACAAAATAAAAAAAATACAATTTGTCAATAAGTTGTCAATTAATTTTCATTCAAGTGAGAGAGTGCCTGTAGTTGGGATAGACAGGTACGGACGCATTGCAAGGAAACGCAACAACGATTTACGTGAAAGAATATCGGCACCGCTCTATTACAAAAAGTATTAAACATACGTAAACAAGCGTTTATTAAACTCATTACTTTACTTTCAGTATGCCATCCAGAACCTCAAAAAACAGAAAGAAGCGTGGTCACGTTTCCGCGGGGCACGGTCGTGTCGGTAAGCACCGTTCCCACCCGGGTGGTCGAGGTAACGCCGGTGGTCAACACCACCACCGTATTCTTATGGACAAATACCATCCAGGTTACTTTGGTAAGATTGGTATGCGCCATTATCATTTAAAGAGGAACCAAACCTTCCGGCCCACCGTTAATGTAGACCGTTTGTGGACCCTTCTTGGAGATGAAGTTTTGGAGGCCGCAAAATCGCGTAAAGACGGACAAGGGCCAGTTCTCGACGTAACCGAAAAAGGTTTCTTCAAAGTTCTAGGGAAAGGTCGATTGCCAAAAGCACCCATCGTAGTAAAAGCACGGTATTTCAGCAAGCTTGCAGAGAAGAAGATCAAGGAGGCCGGCGGCGGCTGCGTATTGGTTGCGTAAATTTTTTTAGGTGATGGAAGGGAGCCGGTACAACGAACGGAAAACGCCCGCCCGGCGTTCTTTGGTTGTCAGTGTTGCGATAACCATCCTGTGGGTACATTAAAAACATAAATATTCTAGGTATTTTTCTGTCAAACGAACGCAACGCATTAACAGCTAAGAACTTACTAATGTTTCACCTCACGCGTGCAGTTGTCGTGAACCGGCGCACCTCCACAATCCTCCAAATGGGTCGCCTCGGAAACGCGGTAGGCCGAAAACTATTACAGGGGAATACCAAGGGATAGAAAAATAAAGTATGTTTATTTTGACAAAATTTAGAGTCGGTGTATAATACACAGCGCCGTCGTCCCCCAACGCCCTACACTCAAGCGTCGCACTAGTGGGTTCGCTATGCCACACAGTGCACCCCACCCCCCCCACGAAATCAAAGACAGCGGGCGTAAACTTTGTCTCCTTCTCGTAAAATATTATAGAGCTACTTCTGCGCTGTGTAATTTTATAAATTATATGTGTTTTTTCATAAATTTTATGAAAGTAGAAAAATGAGCTGGCAACCCAATGAGCCACGACCAGATCATGGAAACGTCTCGCCGCCTTCTTCCCAATACGTCCCAGGGCTCAGCTATCTTCACTGCCTGACGAGCTGCCACTACTCCCATCGCTATCACTGGACGAAGCTGCGCGAACATGCTCCAGCACCATCTTTGTGTGCTTTTGGTCGACCAGAACACGGTCGGGGTCGTTTTCCGGCAGTTTTTCTCGCTCAAGGGCCCACTGGTCAATGACGGATTCGGACAGGACTTCCATGTCATACCACAAATGCTTGAGTACAAGGGGAAACAAGGGCCGGAAAAGGGCTTTCGACTCTTCCTCCGACAGCACGAACTTCTCAAGGGCTTCCAACAACGCCGTCTCCACGTCATCGCCTTGGTCGCACATTTTCTCTACCAACCCTTTGAATTCATCGAGCATATCCGTGGTGGACTTCAAGAGGCCTTTCTGGTCGTTTTTCTGGGACACATCCACCAGCTTGAGGATGGCCGGGAGGCAAGCAGACAGCGTCTCGTCCCACGCCATGTTCTCCGCTCGTTTGAAACAGCCGATTTCTAAATCCAAATTGTCAATGCTCAGACCTTCGCTGTACGAGTCTGTAATCATGCGGGAAATTTCACTCTCAAAAATCGACGTGCCGTCGTCGTGGTGCCCCCCGTCCCCCAGGTGGACGTCGGACGCGCCCGATCCCGCGTCCTTCCAATCCTTCCACCGCATGGCAACGTCCTCTTCGTACTCCATCGACCCTATCGAATTCCGCCTCGTGAGGCGTTCTAGCACAGTCTTCGCCTGAACCGAACTGCCATAATTCTCCTCAACCTCATCCTCATCGATCTCTTCTACCGCACTCCACAACCTCCCCCTCCCCGCGGCCCCCACCACCCCCTCTTCACTCACAAACTCGCCGTTCGAATTGGCGATGCAAGTAATCCTCGCAAACGGGTCAATTTTAATGTGCTCCCCGATTACAACGCCGAATGACAAAATGCTGCCTCGGCCGATGTGAGCCCCTTGCATGACTACAACGTTGTTGCACAGGATGGCGTGCTCTACGACGGCGTCTTCGCCAACGACGACGCCCTCCCACAAGTGCGACCCAGTGACCTTGGCATTAGAACCGATCTGGCAGTTGCGGCCAACGACGGATTGGACGACGACCGCGCCGGTCATGATGCTTGATTTCGACCCAATCACCGTGTCCGAGCCGATGGTCGCCGACCAGCCCAGGTGCACGTCGGACTCTTTGTACCGGTTCACACGGGAGTACACAAACGATGTCCCGTACAGGTTGTTGTCCGGGACCAGCGGGTAAGCCCAACGCCGGATCACGTCCCGGCAGACCGCGTCGTACGTCCTGGGGCAATGCACGCGGGCCGCATACTCGCTTTGGACGATGTGCCCGTAGATCTTATGGCCCAGTTCCCGGTTTTGGACCTCTCGTCGGATAAAATCATTTCGCAAGTCCTCGTAGTCATACTCATCGGAAATTCGAAGGAGCATTTCTTTCGAGCAGACGTCTACGTTGCAGTCCATTAAATCGTACCGAAATTCGATGCCTTCATGCTCTTCGAAAATCGACGCCTCGGCTTCAATCGTCGCGCACTTGCACAGATTGTCATACTTGACGATCTGCTTGGACTGGGTATCCAGCACTACGACCAGGTCGTCGTCAACGGGCCGGGTGCGATGGTCTGGGCTCGCCTTTTTAAACACCACAGTCATAACATTGTCTTTATCAAGCTCTTTGCGGGCTTTGTGGGCTTCCAGAACGGAAACAAGGTCAATGTTGCACACTACGTCCCCACTGATAAGCACGAACGGTTCGGAAGTGACAAGGTCTTGGTTGTCCAGCTCGCGGAGGGCGTCGCCCGCGTTGGACGTCCTGCTGGACGCAATGGTCCGCACGATCATCCTGCTCTGGCCACCCTCTCCTGAGTTGCTGGACCACCTCGAATTATCTAAAAACTCCTTCACTTTTTCCGCAAAGCTAGAACAGAAGACTAGGACCTCGTCTACTTTTGCTGACTCCAAAAACTCCAGAACATAACTTAACATTGGGGTGTTGCACAGCGGGAACAGAACTTTTGGCATCTCTAACGATATTGGCCTGCAGGTCTCTGTAAACGAGTCCGCGAGGACGACCGCCTGGATCTTTTCAACTTTTGCACCCCCACCATTGGAAGAATTCTTTCCTTTCTTCCCCATACTAAAAACAGTTCAATAGTTCAAAAATAACTCGATAAGCCAAGGCCGCCGTACAGTCTCACTCTACTCGTTTTCAAAGTTGTACGTGCACCGAGGAGACAACCACACCACGAACAAACTACGAAATAGAATAAAAAATGCAACGGTTTAAAAACAACGTTAAAAAACAAGCAATTCTACTTACCCACTGCTTTCTTCGCCCGTTGATTTTCTTTGTTTTGATGTATACATTGTTTTTATTCCTCCTTTTCTTCATCATCCATTTTATAATAAAAAACAAAACAAAAAGGCTTCTTAATTTTCTTCTCTTCACTTCTTCTTTTTATTTTTTTTGCGGCGATCATCGATCATCCACCATCATAAAGCTGTTGATAGGAAGAATTTAAATAAGTTATAAGTATATTATTATGGTATACTATAATAAACTCAGAGAACTTGTTAAATTAAGAAACGGACCTCTCATAAATAATACTGCTCGGTTCTCTCTCTCAGTTCTCTCTCTCTCGTCTATCTTTCTTCTCTCTCGGCCGGCCTCAATCCATCCAAATAATAATTAATGGAAGAAAAGAAGAAGAAGAAGGAAGAAGAATAAATAATAATTTTTTTTAATAATAATGTAAAATTACTTAAAACAAATGTAATAATATATTAGTTTGTTAGATTTGAAACACGAAGCGAGAAAGGTCGCCCTATTTATTTTGTTACGATTCATCTGAAACAAACACATGCCGTCCTTACAAATTTCTTCTCAACATAAGGTCATCCCACTACCTAGAACCAAGATGGAGTGAATAATTTAATTTTTTGAACAAACATAAGTTTGTGTACATTCAACAATAACGCCGCGACCGCCTGTTCAGCATGGAGAAACACTCAAGGAAAGTCTTAGAGTCGCTTGGGCAGAAGCACCGGAAGCTTCAAGCTGAATTAGAACTGGTGGCCGCGGAAGTCGAAACGCTGCAGTTGAAAGATTCGTTCAACGCCAAATTAAACTCAAGCGGTTCTAGTTTCTTCGATTCGAAAAACCAAAAGCACAATTCGGCGGCCTCTGGTTACTTCACTCGGGTAGCCTTATACCGCGACCTAGAGAAGCGTGTGCGCCGAAACCAGTCGCACGTAACCTTTGAGAGCAAGGAGCTGCAGGATTTAAGAAAAGAGGTTACTTTCGAAAATATAGTGCGAAAAAGAGGCGATAGGGACAGGTCGAACAGGGCGGCAAAGCGTAATGTAGTGACTGTCGTAGGGGGGGGGCGGGCCCGGGCACAGTTCCACATAACAGAAGAGATCGACTTTGAAAGTTTACTCGACGATGTTTGTTTGCTGTGGGGAGGGTTAGTGTCGGCTAATTACAGGCTGGTAGCGAATTATGCAACTAGCGTCGAGTATTTTGAGAAGGGATTGTATCGGCCCAACGATAACGTGTACTCGTGCCTCAAAGTATTGTCGAACGACGAAGAGAGGGGATATGGGTGTGCAGGCACCAAGCCGTTCAACCAACTCCCACGTTTATACTTGCAATACTCCCCCCCCCGAAGACGTTGCGGAGGCCGTCATGGCCAACCCGAAGAAGCAAAAGCTCGTATTTAACAGGTACGACGTAGACGAAAGTGGAAGTATTGATGTCTTCGAGTTTCAGAAAATTATGAAAGAGCACCTTAACGTATCCCCGGACGAGGAGTGGTTTCTGAGGAATCTGTTTTCCAAATACGCCGTCAACGAGGAGCTGTCGTTCGACAGTTTCATGGAAGTCATAGCGTCCTACACGACGCACCAGCGCTCTCAAAAGCGACTTCGCGTTGGTCTGACCCCAAAGCAAGCGTTCGAGTACTTTGACCGAGACCACGCGAACTCCATTTCTTTGCAGTCGTTTATGTCAACGCTGCAAGCTGCCGACGAGACGTTGGATGCGTCGGAGTGCGAAGACCTGTTTAACGAGTTGGACCCTGGCGGCACCCAAGTGCTCCCGTACCGAGCGTTCGAGAGAGGCTGGGAGACCATCAAAGCGTCCGTGCTGGACAAGGCAAGGGACCGGGTGAAGACGCCCATGCAAATTTTGAAGGAGGAGTTCAATCTTGAGCAGCCAGACACGAGGACATACAAGTATATACCGGACAAAGAGAAAAAAATTATAAAAAGCTTCTGCTTTTTTATGCTGTTCCTCCTAACGTTTGTCTCGGCAATGGTCTTTCGCAGAGACATTCGGCGGCACTTTTTTGTCAAACTTGCCGTAGACGATCTAATCAACAGCAAAACCTTTGGGTCTGGGAGTATTTTGAGGTACCATGACATATCGGACATTGATCAAATCCTTACGTTCCTAGACACTCCACTAAAATCTGTGGTATTTAAAAGCGGGTACGAGATTCGCAATTCGACCCGGGACCGGGACGGGATGTTGCTGATGAGTAACAAGTTGACACCTTGGACAGTACGCATCCGCCAGGTTCGAGTCCGGGCTTCGTCGTGCGTGTTCTCGAAGCAAAAGGAAAGTAAGGAGTTGGAAGGCATCGACGATGCGGCATGCTTCGAGAACTATGGGACGGGATTGAACCGGGAATGCGGATGTTTGCGCGACAAGCCGCCCGTGGCCCACAAGGCCGGGGAGCCGTTTGGGATGTCCCGGGTAGACATTTTGGAGTCCCAATGCTACCCCACCGACTTGGACTGCCTTGAAAATACCGTTTGCAGCAAATTGGACGACTGTGGCACCTGCGCTACTACGGGTTCTTGCGTCTGGTGCAAGGATGGTGGCGAAGGGAAATGTGTCGGTGGGTGCTCGAACGTGGCAAAATGCGACAGCGTCGATTGCTCATGTAGCGGGCAACGGGCGAACCTTCCAAGCAGTGCCTTTAAGTGGGACCCAACCCCCGTTCGTCGCGCAGTCGGCCCGGCCCTTCAAATGGCAACCCAGAAAGGGGCCATCGGGGTATACGATGGCACGGGATATGTTATCGACTTGGACAACAACATAACAAAGTGGGCGGAGACCATAGCAGAAATGAGGAGATCCCAGTGGATAGACGAGAAAAGGACCCGGGCGGTAATCGTAAGTTTTTTAATTTACAACGGGAATTACAACTACTACCTGAACGTCAACATGGTGATGGAGCTAAGCCCGGCCGGCAGCGTCCAGGCCCACATATCGTACCATGGAATGCAGATCGACATGTACAACAGCGACCCTGAAAAATACGTGGGCTTTGTAGATTCCTTTATGTCTACCGCCGCAATCGGGTTGATTTTTTACCAAAGCCGAATATTGGCCTTGCACCGAGAAGCGTATGCAAACATCATGGGAGCGTTGCAGAGTATGCCAAAGTCCACGTACTTGGACCTATCAATATGCGTTGCAATTTTGATAACCCAATTGCTTCGCCTGACGCTTTACTCGGAAAGCGTCAGGGTAGAGATCGCCACGACCGTGGGCCCCCCGAAGGAGTACACCGACATAGGGATATTCATGGAATTGTACAACCTTCAGTTCCAGCTAGACATGATCGTCTTGCTGGGCCTGGCCGTGCGAATGATCAAGTACTTAAGGATTCACGGAAAAATAAAGATTTTCATGCAGGTCATTTACAGCAGCTTGAGAGCTGTGCAACCGTTCTTTGTTATATTCGTCATCCTTATGTGGGCTTACGCGAACCTTGGGCACCAGCTGTTCGGCAGTTCTGTGCACGGGTACCGGTCGACGCGCCGGGGCATCGTCACGTTGTTGCTGATGAACGTAGGCGTGTACAATTACGACGAATTGACGGAGGCAAACCCAGCTGTTGCCCCCCTGTTCTTCGTGTCCTACTTCATGTTCATTACCCTGGTCATGGGCAACATGTTCATGGTGATAATAAACGACGTGTACTTGGTGTTCTACCGCGACGCCAGACGGTACAACGTAGACAACAGGACGTACCACTGGAGGTCCATCCTAGGCATTTTTATCCCAGCGTTTGATGTTCAGCTTTTGGATCTGCACAAAGAGGAGCTGGCGAAGATGGGGGAAGGTGGGCGCCAAGTCGTGGGGCAGAAAAACCATACGATCCGCGTTGCTCGCGGGATCCAGGACCCCACGCAGAAGGAGGCCACCCGCGAGGGCAAAGATGCCCGGCGCCAATTCTCGACCAAGGAGATCGCGGAGAAACTAGGAAGGCTCGAGACGAAGGAGCTGGAGAGGGAAGGGAGCGACGCGTTGGAAACGAAGAACGACTGAGTAGAGAAGAAAGAAGTTCTGTTCTCCGACCTGTACACAGTGTGGAGCAATTGTTAGGTTCAAATATGACTATAAATAATCTCTTGTTTTTTTTACAAAAAGTATTTATTTATCTCATCTTTCAGCAACGAACACATTTAACGCACCGCGCTACATCTTGGCCTTGGCGTTCGACCCCGCGAAACGCTCACGCCCCCGGCCACCTGCACCCTTGCGCCACTACTCTCTCTCGTTTATATAAAACCTAAGTATTTTATCTTACCAAATTTCGACTAAATTAACAGTTCGCCATTCTAAGCACAGTGAAGTGGGTTCAGACCTAAGCAATAGTGGCACTTCAGGTGGTCTGGGCAAGGGGAACGAAGTTTCTGGGAGCCACCCAAGTCTTGGTAGCACCAGTTATTAATGTATTCTGGGCACGCCTGTAGGGTTTTCTGTTGGGCGTGGCACATAGCCTTGAACTCAGGGACGTGGCCACCGCAAAGCTCATAGAAAGACGCACCGTGCTGGGCTGCCTGGGCGATGATACCCTTGCAAATCCCACATTCTTGTACTCCTGTGGCAGTGTAATATGTCTTTGATGGCGAGCGTGGGATCGCTTTTCCGAAAGGCACGAACTCACCGGGGCCACCAGCTGGGGCCGGGCGTTGCTTCGCTGGCCAGTCGACTGGACCAGCGGGACTGGCAGAGCCCTTTAGGGAGCCTGCTGCTGCAACTGCCGCAAGCATAAATACGATTACTACTCTCATTGTTGCGTTCTTAACTACACTAATACAAATGAAATGCGCGATGTATCAAAATATATATCGATGGTAATCTATGACACAATTTCTGTCCTTCGTATACTTCCGTGCGACGAATTCACGCACTCAAAATTGCCATCGGAACGAACCTGTGCACTGCAACAAAGTCCGTGCAACTGTAAAATGCTCTCCCAATCCAATTGTATGTAATTATTATTATTTGGTCATTATCTCATTCTAATTTCTTTCTTTTCTCAATGCTATTCGATGTTATACAACTGACAAAAAAATAAGAAAGTTTGAACATCTTCTAAATTTAACAGTAGAATAATATAGTTCCATAGTCTACGTATAATATTGTCCTATATAATAACATAATTTCTTCAATAATTAAGGTCGGTCCCCATAATCTTAAAATAAAAATAATATAAATTAAATATTTAAACTTTATTATAATAATAATATGAATACAACAATAAACTAATGATTAATATATTATTTATTTATACATAATAATACTTAATTAAATTAGTTAATATTAAGTACAGTATGATTTTCTTTTCTTTTCTTGTTTTGTTGATTTGTTTAGTTAGTGATAATAATAGGGTATCCTTTTGCCCCCCCCCGTTTTGATTGATCGATTTACTCGAAGGATCATTTCAACTCTCCTCAATTTTTAAATGAAGGACACAGCATATAAATAAGGAGAATAGAACAAATCATGTACAAAGTAAGGGACAGGAGGCTCAAGTACTTCCGAAGAATAACGAAAGAATGAGAGAAAGATCGTTCACTTGGTAATGCCATAGATTCCTACCGTACCTTACCTTTTTTGTATCTATGATGTAAGAAAAGATAATAATAGATGATCGCAACAAAAAATAGAAGATATTATTTTTTATATAAAAAAAAAGAACCAAAAAATAAAAAATAAAAAAATAATAATAAATAAAAACTGTGCTGATTAGAAGTTAGAAGAACGTATAATAATACTACTATTTAAAATATATAACTAAAATCCAAGGAGGAGGGAGGTATTTAAAATAGTGTCTTTAATAGCTACGTACGGGTATTAATACCGGTAGTATTATAGTAAGATGATAGTAGTCTCTATATTTATGATTGTACCAATTGGTTTGTTTAAACATTAGCATCTTATATGTAGTATAGAAGATAAAATAAAATAAAATAATACTGTGTAAGCCTTTATTTTTTTTTTACAAAAATAATAATAAATGTTATTTATGAAAGTTGTAAACATTCCATAATTTACGTTAAAATTAAATCATTAATTTTTCATCTATATCCATTCAAGAAAGTGTCATCATTTCAACGGAAACCCAAGACACCACAACACACCGTCAATATGAACCCATACCGCACCGTTTAGCCCGGGGAAGTGTCGTTCAACGCGACGGCAATGACAGCTTTGTGGTGGCCCGCGTAGTGCCGGATGACTTCCCCGCGATTGACTTCCCACAGCCTTGCGGTTTGGTCCGAACTGCATGTGACCAGGTACGAGGAGTCGGCAGAGAAGGTGCAGTCCCATACCCATCGTTGGTGGTTGTTCAGGGTTTTGTACAGCGTCCTGTCGGCTACGTTCCACAGCTTTATCGAATGGTCGGAGCTGGTCGTTGCCAAAAAAGCCCCGTCGGGGCTTAATTTACATTTCAATATATAGTGGCCGGGGTGGGCGGGCGTCCCGAGCTTTTCGAACTCCAGGCTGGGCTTGTTCGCATCCCAAAAATACACGTTCCCCTTGTTGTTGCACGCAACCCCAGTGCACCCGTCGGCGCCTATACTAATCGAACGCACCGCTGTGCTCCCGCCTGGGCTATTCTCCGCCTTCGGGACGGGGCCATTTTTGTACAAGTCCCAGACGCGGACGCGCCCGTTCTGGTCGCACAGGACGAGCTCGGACTCGTTCGGGTGCAACGCTATTTCATTTACAGGCGCCCCGTTGTTGATCTCGCACGCGACATTCCCTTGGCGCATATCCCATATTTTGACCGTCCCATCTTCGCTGCCGGTATACATGGTCTTTCCATCGCTTTGAAACTCCAAGCTTGTGACGTTCCCTTTGTGCTGGCTGTACGTCGTCAGGTGCGTGTTCGCGCGGCTGTTTATTTCGTACAGCCGGACGTGCGGGTTGCCCGCGGCGGCCAGGAACCTCCTATCGTGGCTGATCTTCAGGCAGTTGACCTGTGAATCTAGGAATTGCAAATCCCGGTAGCAGCTCCCCGTTTGCGGGTCCCAAAATTTGATGACATGGTCGTAACCGGCAGTCGCAAGAATCACGTTCGGGTTCTCCTCCGTACTGACGGACGAGTAGTTTTCTTCTACACCAACTTCCGCTTCAACGTTATCCTCGGCAAGAAACGCCATTTTGGCAAGGTGGTGGTGGTGGTTTAGGTCTGTATTCCCGAACGCACAACGATTACACCGGCGAAATAAAAAAAGAAGAGGAAGCAGGGAACGAATCACTTCGAAAAAAGCACGGAAGGAGTAAACAATTGTCCCCCCCCCTCCCTCTTCTTTCTTTCTATCCATCCATCCATTTTATCAAAACAAAACAATCACAAAAATGAAGAAGAAGAACCTTCTTCTTTTGTTATTATAGTAAGTAGTATAAATATAAATAATAAATAATTTAAGAAATAGAGTATTGGTATATAATAAGCACAGTCTAAACCTACTACCCAACACGAACAATAGTATTGGGTAATTATTATTAAGTTTTTAGTGTTGTTGTGATTATGTATGCTCAAAAGCTGGAGCCTATACTACTACGAGGTACAAAATAATAACATTTAAAATTTTAATAATAATAATTATTAATAAAAATTAATAAAAAATAATTTATTTATTTATATTTCAGTGATTTCTTCTTCATTCATCTTTCTTCTATAAATGCCTTCATTCATTCATTCATTCATGCATTCATTAATCATTCAACGGATTTTCATTTGTTGTTTGTTGTTTTGTTATGAGTTATTTATGAAGAAAAAAAAAGAAATTTAATTTAAAAAAATTTAAAAATAGAATATTATTTATTTATATAACATAATAATAACATGAGAAGATAAAAAAAAATGATAAGAAGAAAAAAAGAAGAACGAAAGAAGAAAAGATGATAGAAGAGTTCGTTATATAAATAATTAATCATTTCTGATTTAGGATTATATGAAATTGCTGTGTAAAATGAAATGTAATTGCATGTATTGATTTTTTTTACATGTTTCATCGTTGAATTATTGCTTTTATTTACATTTATCTCTGTATTTGGGGATTAATTAGAATCATTTATAATAAAAAATTATTTGTTTGTTTGTTTGGGATAGGGTGTTGGATCGATCATGTCTGCAGATCAAGCTCAAGGGACCGTGAAAGACAGGGTCTTGAAATGTGAAGTTAGCCTGAAGGCAGCGGAGGAAACCATTCGGCAGCAAGGGGAAATTATCAAAACCTTGAGGGAGGAGAACGGTCCAGGAGAAAGTCCGAAAACACGTAGAGAAGATAAAAGAGGATTTGCAGTTTAAACACGCGTTTATTGTCGTTCAAAACAAGCAGTTGCAGAACCAAGTCATTGCGCAGAAGGCGCAGAAGGCGGCGCTGGTCACACAGATCGAAGGGCTTGACCATAGGATGGCAGCACTTGAGGATGCAGTAGGCACGGACGATTGATCGATGAAGTATGCATAACATGTACCGAGAAAAGTGCTGCCCTGGGCAGAACAGGGCACAGGAAAGCAAACTAATGGCCGGAAATTGACCTACAAAAATTTGAGATCAGTTCGCAGTACACGAAGGAATGTAAACCTCTAGTGGACAAATGCTGAGCAGATTCATTTTTGCGGTACACGAGAAAGCTAAATTTTAATTACTTAAATAACAGCCAATTTTTTGTTTTTAATAACAAGCCAATTTTCTTGTTTTTAATAACAGCCAATTTTTTGTTTTTTTAAGTTAGTCATTGGTTTACAATCTCACAAAATTGATTAACATTTATTTGTGTGTGACGTTAAATTTAACACGGTTGCAATCGAATGGAAACACACTTTATTTTATTAAAATGTTTTAGGTAAAAATAATATTACTGAAAATTCTAGTTAAAAAAACAAATAAACAACAGATTGAATTTTTAGAGGGTGTTACCTTTTACGTCTTCGATTTGGGGAACAAAATATTAACACGCCACCGACGTTGAACCCGGTCGTTTTAACGAACTTTTATCTGCAGCAACCTTTCCTTCCCACGCCTTAAAATATTTATTTCCATTTTCTTTACGTGCCCCCCCCCCCCTCCGATCGTTGCACTCACTCATCATCTCTGGCCGAAATAACTCGTGGTAACCACTAGAAGAACCCTGGCGTTTTGCAAGGTTGGTTCGTCAGATTCTTGCAAGGCTTGCTGCTCCAGAGAACGGAACTTGGCCTCGAGATCGCGCAGCAACGGTCCGCTCGTATCATTCAACGGCTTTTCAACCCGTAGTAGAAGCGCATAAATCCAGCACGCCCTCGATCGGGACAGCTTTGCCCATTCCAGCCAGCCAAGGTGGTACCTAAGAAGAGTGAGCGCATTGCCCGCAGTCAATTGAGAAACTACACCGAGCAGTGGCGGGGTCCCCGCCTCCTTGTGTTCCAACGTTGAACCGTTTGTAAATCTACCGAAACAAAAATGGTGCCAAAGTTCTGGGTTATTAGCCCCGGGGACCCGGCACAACGTTTTACTATCCGTCCCACTGCTACAGTCCATTCTGGACAAATATGTTCGAGCTTGGTTGAATATCAACGTACAAGATCGCGACCATCCAACATCTATTCTATTAACATCATGCCGTTCTTCCACGACCACGTCCTCCTTCTGTACGTATTTCCTCGTTTCATTTCGCGCTGCAAGTTCTTCAGCAACTACCACTTTCGGTATTTGTTCCCCCTCTAAGCGAACGCGCAGGAGGTATTCTTCCGCAGTCGCAGGCGGTATGCCCTTTTTCATACGCTCTAAAACAAGTGGTATCTTCATTGCTCGGCTTTTCCAAAACTAATTACTGGATAATGGGCGACGACCAGCACCACTGCACCCACTCGAAAGTCCAATCGTTCCACCCCGCGGCAAACAGTTTCCAACGCCCCACCACCGACAGATCAGCAGCTGATGGCAATTTCCACAGTAAAATACTCCAATCAAAACCAAAATATAATCCCTTGCAAGATTTACTTCTCTTCCTACGCAGTGCTATACAATCAGCAAGTGTCGCTCATGCATTCTTGTTTTTGTTGTTGTTGCATCGTTGCAACAAGCAAAAAGAACGGACGGACTGTTAAAAAGTTTGTAATAATCGGCGTGGCGTCGTCTCGTGATGATGAAAAAAAAGAAAAAAAAAATCATCCCCCATCCTGCCTCCCCCATCGATCATCCATCTCCTCATCATCATATATTCATATTTATTTGTTTATAAAATCGAAGCGGTATAATAGTAGGGTTATAGTATTGTAATAGTGTCGATCCATCCCAATCTCAACCCTAACATATTGTATCGTCGAAGATATATAATAAATGTACTACTTGGTACAACGCAACTTTTAACTTCCTCCATCGTTGCCTATCTTTTATTCTTAACAGCTACAATAACTTTCTTTAAAGAAGTATGGTAAGTAATCAGTAATTCTTGAACCAGAATTCAATCAGTATATTTGTGCAGTTTAAACCCTTATTATCCCCACATTTCTATTTTGTTGTCTATGTATCTTCTAGGGGGACGGGATTTCTTGCGCTTCCCAATGTGGGTGGCAATCGTTTGGGTATTTCTGTTGGTAAAAGGTTTGGCAGCCGTCCGGCTGATCGGCGGAACTGACTTCCATGATGTCGTTGGGCTCGTCAAACGGGGTGATTCGAATCTCAGACACGTACGTGGTCATGTTGTAGACTTTGCCATCGCCTGGTGTCCCTCCACCCCAGTGGTTTGGGCGGCCGTTCCAGATGGCATTTTTCTGGCCGGAGGGGTACCAGTGAGAGATGAAAAACCGGCTGCCCCGGGAGGGTACAAAGGCATTGTTGATGCCCAGAAAGATGCCGTCAATATAGAACTCCGTCCAACCAGGCTTCCCATTTTCCTTGTCCCCCGTGTGCCAAACAATGGTGTAGTTGTGGTACTTTCCATCCCCAATAAGCTGGTACGGGGACCCGTCCTCCGTCGAGGTAACCTTTACGCACCCGTTGCTGTACGCAGGGCCCGTGCCTGAATTTTGGGAATAAATGTAATTGTTCAGGTTCGTCGTTGAATAATCGCCATTGCAGCTTTTGGCCCCCTTCACTCCTGGGACTTCTCTTCCGCAAACGTTGGTGCTCCCTTCGCAGTTTGCCGGTATTTCAATGTCGATTTCATGGTTCACTGTGGTTTCCCAGCCTCCAAACGTGCTGTTGCCTAAAAATTGAGGATCCGAGTCTTCGTGCTGCTTTCCACACTCTTCGGGAGTCATGAGCGGGGGAGGGGGGGGTGGCACCGGACTCCACCCGTCCGTGTTGTTGTCGCACAAGTTCTTGAATTTACAAGGCCTGCCAGTCCCATCTGCGCGAAACTCACAATTGTCATCGGTCTGGACCTTCTTGTTCGGCATACCATTGCAGTAGCAGCTGTATCTGGCGCAGTCGTTTGGCAAGTGCTCTGAGTAATGAAACGTCCAGATGGCCCAGACCAGCCCGCTTGCATTCGCAACCTTGGCAATGACCTCGTAACGCCCCGAACCAAAAATGTCGGCAGACACTATGGCCGCATTGGAAGACACGTCCTTGAAGCAACCGTCACCGGGGCACCGGTCCGGGTTGTCGGCGTTCCACGCAGTCATCGCCAAAACGTTCTTTTCGACGCCGTTGACGACGTCCTTTTCGACGTTAATGTTCTTTTCAAACTTGTTCGTTGCGTATTTGTTCTCGTCGCAGCAGCCCTTCACTTTTGCGACGTAGAAAGTTTCTGGGCGAAAGCCTTTCGAAAAGTCTTCGTGCAGCGCTTGGGTCTGCCGGTAATACTGCGACTCTGGGCTTGCCTTTGTGGAGGTCAGGTTTGGCCAACCACACCTGTCAATCGTACCGGCACTGTCGCGCGATGCCGCGTCGCCGTTCACGCTTCTCAGTTTATCATCGTAATCTTGGAGTAACTGGGGGTCGGCATACAAGTGGATTGCGCCATGCTCGTTGTTCATATTTGCAGCGACGTGAAAGTCCCCAGAAACGAACTGGGACCCGCTCCCGTCGCTGCCCGACCAAGTCTTGATTCGGTCGTACCAATTAGGCATCGAATCGTTGTACAATTTCGAACCTGGTGGGTCGTACCACAGCACCGACGCATTGTTGTCCACAAACTTCGGGTCGTACGCTTCAGCCGTACCAAAGAAGCCCCCCCCCCCCCAAGGGACCGTGACCAGTACCAAAAGCCAACAAAAGAAACGGCAAACAATACAACATCATCATTATCTTCTCTCGAATTTTCAGAACAAAAACGAAACCTAAACCTACCGTGCACATATCAAGCAAAAAACATCAAAATCAGATTAAACGATCAATCGATTTAATGTCTAGGGTCTTACCATCGAACGATGAACAAACCGACGAATATTTTACCGAATGGTCCGGCAATTTTTGGTACATATGGTTTAAAGGCGCGGAATTGGAATGTCTCCAGAAGTACCTTGGTACCGTAGAAAAGAAGAGGAGGATGAAGAAGAATAATAATAAAATTTATAAAAAAATAATTAATAATAAATAAAATCAATCGATGATGGATGCGGATGGCGTTGAAGCCAAAGTCATTCACGTATTTCGTCTTATCATAGTACCAATGCGAGCAGTCGAGAATAATAAGTAAATACAAAAATATATTTTAATAAAATATGTGGTCCACGTAAATACTACGGGTACTTTTTTGTAGATATAAAAAAATATGACCCCCTTCGCTCGGGACGCCTATTATTATTTCTATAATTGAAGATGACCTAATAATTGTCTGAATTATTATTAACTGAATATTTTTTTTTTTGTACACTCTACAATATTTCCAGACCATCTCTTTCCAAGTCCGGCTCCTGGTTGTCACTTTTTACAAACTGTTCAAAGATTGCAGGTACAAACCCCGTAGCCTGGGCTGGCATTGAAAAAAGTCCACTTTTAAGCTTCTGCACTTCGCTCTTTATGTGCTCGTGGATGCTGACCAATGTCCCCTGCTTCTCACTCCCAAAAGTAGTAAAGTTGGTGCAAACCTTTTCAAGCATAGGAACAACGATGGTAGAAAAATACGATTGGGCCGCACTGCGGTACCACTGGTACGATTGTTGCTCGGAATTTAGCAGTTCAAAAACACAGGCCCGAAAGCTTGCATGGAAAGGCAGCTGCTGGGACCCACTCCCTTGGCCCTCGCAATCGGGCAGCCCGTTAACCAATCGTAGGAAAGACGGGCACTTTGACCCCTGCGCTATAAGCTGGGAACCGCAAAAATGGTTGCAGTTGACAAAGCTTCCTTTCCGTTTCAGTTCAGCCACTGCGCGCCGTTTCTGCTTTTCCGTATCTTTCGCCAGTTGAAACGACTCCTCGATTTGCCGGTCTTCTTCAGCTTTATTCCTTTTGTATATGACCAGCGCGTTATCAAGGTTATTGTTGCTTTCCTGCAGGGCACGTTCCGCGTCCTCCTTTGCAATCCCCTTCCTCTCCATTATTTCCACCAAGCTAAGGTCGACAGTCCCCGCCGCATCCCCCGCGTTCCCCTGCGGAACGCTGTTGCGCGCCATGATCCACTGCAGGCACGTCGCGACGTCTGGCCCACATGCACCCAGCGCCATTTTTGCAATCTCCCTAGACGCCCCCATACTTATCAACGAGGAGACGGTCGGCGGGGTCATCACCACCGGGGCAGCGGCTGGTGGTGGCATGGCGGGCTTCCGTTTTTTGATCGTTTTTTTTTTACATTTTTTCGACGACGACGACGGCGACGGCTTCCTTTTCTTTTTCGGGCACGACGGCTCGTTATGGACCGCAGCAGGGTTTGCGACTATAAAGCTCACTAGATCCCCTACTTTTGTAACAAGCTCGTCGTGCCTATCAGTAGACGTGAGGCGAACGGCATACGACGGCACGTAGGCCGCCAAGGCCTTGTAAACTTGTACCAGCTCCTTTTTCACAAAAAGACGAAGTGGAGTCTCGAGTGTAGTATTTTTCCTCATTTGACTTATTACTTTGTTAATCACCTCGTTTTTTATCTTAGTGGGCAGTCTACTCCAACAATTCGTTTCCGAGCTACTTGCCATGATCACAACACAGCCTAAAGCAATCCAAAGGATGCGCCCAGTGCACGGTCTTCTATATCGCACCCCCTTCAGTAGCTTTCCAAGGAAAGAAAACAAGAGATGGCAATGGCCGGGTTTGCCACAATACTCGCTGATCCCAATACAATACAATATTTATGGGGTCCACCCTCCCTTTTTAAACCAGCCAGTTCGACTCTAAGAACAAATAAATTCCACCACCCAACCGTTTAAATTCTAGTCAAAGCGTTACATAAACCGAATAACTTACAACGACAGAAGTATATTAAACATTTCAACACAAATAGAGAGGGAATATATATTACCGAAGGTACGTATATGTGAAGAAAATGAAAAAGGTTTTTTTTTCAGTGTGGTGGTGGTGTTGTTGGCTGTTGTTGAATATTGGTATAATTATTAGTCAGTATATAATAATAAAATAATAATAATATTTTTATTAAATATCTAATAATCTATCTTTTTTTTTTAAATTCTTTTTCTTCCTCCTTTCGTTCTTCTTCTTTCTTCTTCTTCTTCTTTCTTTCTTTCTTTCTTTCTTTCTTTCTTTCTTTCTTTCTTTCTTTCTTTCTTTCTTTCTTTC
>LT642354.1:3014-21551 GCA_900128585.1 Stramenopiles sp. TOSAG23-3 | reverse complement strand
CAGGGGTTCCTCCCGCAAGCCGCCGACAAACTCTTCAAAGCTGATTTTCCCGTCGCCGTTTTTGTCGATGTTCCTCCAAATTTTTCGCAGAGTTCCCAGTATACGTTTTTTCCCTCCACTCCTGCGTTCAAGATCATGCTTTGAGCATAGCTTCAAGACTGAGAACAATTCGTGCTCCCCTATGTACCCACTATCATCAAGGTCGTATATGCTGAAACAAAACTTCAGCGTTTCTTCGCCGTGGCCACGGAGTAGCAGATCAATGCCGCACACCATCTCGCGGTAATCGATCGATCCCGAATTATCATTGTCAAAAATTTCGAAAATTCGGTTGATCATTGGCAAATCGTCGAAACCCAAATGGCCCATCGCGATTTCGAACTCTTGCACGGACAATGCTTTGTGGCCATCTTCTCCGTGGGCGTTCAAAAGAAACTCTTTCCCCACCTTTTTCAACTCTTCCGAGTTCAGCCGAGAGCGAAAGTCATGGGGCAAAGTGGCCAAATCCTTCATCAATTTTTTCTTGTGCTCATGCTTGAGTGCGCGGGCCTTCCGTCGTCGTCTCTCTTTTTCCGTTTGGTCGCTCATTCTTTTGGTTGTTATCTCTCTTTCTTGTGTGTTCTTTAGTATTGAGTTATCTTTCTCGTATAATTTGTCAAAGCAGTGTTCTTCTTGAAATGTAGACAGTAAATATCGTGGACAGTAAATAGATATAGTGGTCAGTAAATAGATATACAAATTGTTGTTTTTTTTACATAATAATATATATATAATGGAAAACACATTCCCTTCCCCACAGAAGGGTTTGATTATTTTTCTAATCATAATATATTATTATAATAATTTTATTATTAATAAAAAATCAACAAAATGAATGAAAGGTTGTCTTGCTTAGACATCACACAGCATCAAGAATCTCTTATCCGTTTCATTCATTCTTCTTCCATGAATTCGTTCCTTTGTTATTCCTTATAATTATTATATCCATAGGATAGGTAACTGAATGTAATCCTCGTAGTTATATTAAAGTAGACGAACAGTAAGAAGTATTAATTGAAAAAATATTATTATTTTCTTCTTCTTTGTCTCTTTTCTTCTTCTTTCGTCCTTCTTCTTTCTTCTTCAGTACCCGATCTAACACTCCATTCTAAAATATGCTTTTCCAATAGCTTAGCTTGATACACCACACACCACCACACCCCAAAAAAAAAGAAGTAATAAAATATTATATAAAAAATAAGTAAGAAGAAAGAAGAATCGAAAAAAAGAAGAAGAAGAAGAAAGACGACGACGGACGATGATGAATGACTTGTTAATTTGAAATTATCGTATCTTTTATTATCTATATATAAATATGAAAGAATATATTTGAACGTACATTTGTGATAATGAGAGAAGAAAGTTTTGAATATTTTTTCTACACCAATGGATGTATAATCAATAGTGTACACGCGAATCGTTGCTTAAAGTGGAGCCTTTTGAGAAAGCAGTGGTTGTTGCTTGGGTAGTCTGTGGTACATGTTGACCATGAGGACTTTGTTTTGCATCCTTGCGATGATGGTCGTGCAGTCTAGCCCCCAACGGTTGGATATAGTGAGGCCATTCAATGGCGTCGATGGAAAAGATACATTTATCAAGTTTGGGAAATATTTTGCCATAGAAATTTCATTGGTTGGTGCAGCAGAAAGGTTCGGCGGGACCAGCGCCACGCTGTGCTACGAGCTTAGGGACGAAGCCGTTAAAAAAAAGGACCATGCGTGCGTAGATTTTCTGGTAGACGCTCATGGAAAGTCGAAAGAGGATCGCATGGCCCTAACCCTGCATACGGCGTCCACGATCGTTCGACCGGGCGATACTCTGGTTACTAACGCGTCCGTCACTTTTTCAATCGATGGTTTTTCTGTGCGGTCGCCCCCTGTACATTTTAGAATGACAGCCCTTGTCGACATGGACGACTTCCTCCGTCGTGCATACTTTATAAATTTGGACAGAAACCCTGGACGAAGGGAAGTGATTGCCGGCCGGCTCAAGTCCGCAGGGTTCAAAGATATCGTTCGATTCCCCGGGGTCGACGGTTCCCTGGGAACGGTCGATTTCGATAGCATGGGAATATACCACGGCGAGCCCGGGCACAAGGGATGCACGTTATCTCACCGCTTGGTCTGGCAATTGGTCCGAAAGTACATGCTCGAGACCGGCACTCCGGTCGTATCGATCTTTGAAGACGATGCGGTGCCGCACGAAAACTTTACAACTGTTATTGGCTCTTACGTAGAAAATATTCCCCCCGATGCAGACATCATTTATAGCGGCTGGATGCGCGGGGGACTTCGGGTACCGAACGAAACCCACCCAGAGAAAACCTACCAATCGATAGACCCGGAAACTACCATCGAAGAACCCCATGTTGTCGCGCGCCACCCCGCCTGCCTGCACGCGTACTCGCTGACTTTGAAGGGCGTCACAAGGCTACTCGAGTACTCGGGGAAAATCTTGGATGCTGTCGACATGCACGTTGCAACGCTCATCTACCGAAACATTCTGAAGGGATACGTGTTTAACGGCAAGCTTGTGGCGGAATCGCGGCTTCAGAAACGAAAGGCCAGGGACCAGGGGATTGTCTTTCAAGATCCTGATCTTGGAACGAACATTGACGGGTACGACAAGGTCTTGCTCATGAACCAAATAACCAAACTGAAAAAGGAGAACCAGGAGCTGAAGGAAACCATCAATAAAATGATTAAGGACGATAGTACAAAATGCATTGCAAGCAACTGATGCCTTGGATTTTGAAATAAGAATACTTCCCTTTTCGTTCTTTACAAAAAACTAACGTATTCTATTAAACCTTAATTGTTTGTTAAAATGATATAACAAATGCAATTAAAACTGAAGTAAGTATTATACAGAGACCATAAAAATTAAAAATTAGAAAAAAAAGGGCGCGAACACGCCCTTCCTTTATAACAGGTGAATACCATCAGCCGTGAGAAAAAGCGCCAGGATTATTAAATTAAGTAAGCAATTTTGTATTGTTCACTGTCCTATTAATCGATTGAATTCGTATTAGTATTTACATAGCATACAAATAGTTATATTTATATAGACACAGTATATATAATGAATCAATCAATCTAAATTTCTTCCAAATTTCTTCCAAATTTCTTCCAAATTTCTTCCAAATTTCTTCTTTTTTCTTCTTCTTCTTTCTTCTTTCTTCTTTCTTCTTCTTCTTTCTTCTTTCTTCTTTCTTCTTTCTTCTTCTTCTTCTTCTTCTTCTTCTTCTTTCTTCTTTCTTCTTCTTCTTCTTCTTCTTCTTTCTTCTTTGTTTGTTGGTTGATGGTTGGCCAAGCCAACAAAAAAAGTGGCAATTAAACAACAAGTCAAATTCAAAGAAGAAGAAGAAGAAGAAAATAATAACTAAAAACAGTAAGTAAGTAAGATTTTTTGCCATAAACATACTTGTTTAGATTTCGAAACTTTGAGGTTAATCGTTACGATCGTTGAATCGTTTTCGTTTCCTCCTTCGCTTTAAAAGTTACTATTTTTTTAAGATAGTTTGGAAAGAAACGATATCCCTTCTCATCCTTCCCCCGTTCGTTCGTTTTTAGGCTTTACACTCTGTGTTGGAACCATGGCCTCTGACCCCATCAACCTGAAGACCTTCGTTGCCAGGGCGAAGAAAATTCACGCGCACTGGGTATCGAACAAGCAGAACCCGAAAGTGTGGAAGAACGCGGATGCCATATGCATCGTTGCAGGCGCGACCGACGAAAACGCCGTCATGTACTCCGGTTCCTCCACGTTTCACAGGTACCTGTTCTCGTTGGAGCTTCCGAGCACCATTGTCCTCTTCACGGAGAAGAAGGTCGTCATCCTTACCTCGAAGAAAAAGAAGGAGATCCTTGAAAAGGCCCAGTTCGACGGGGACGTCGCCCTGGAAGTGATTGAAAAGGTAAAGGCCGAGGAGTATGGGGCCAACTGCGCCACGCTCATTGCGGCGGTCAAGGCCAGCCTCGACGGGGCCACGCTGGGCACGCTCCTCAAGGAGAGCCCGGGCGGCAAGTTTGCCGCGTCGTGGGCCAAAGCCCTCGAGAAAACGTCCATCGCGACCGTCGATTGCAGCACGGGCATCAACTTGGCCCTGGCGGTCAAGACGGAGGATGAGATCATGAACATACGGAAGGCATCACACTTGTCCTACAAGGCGATGAAGGCATTCTCCAAGCGAATGTGGACGGTCGTCGACGAGGACAAGGGCACCTTCAAGCACTCCGAGCTGGCCGCAGAGATCGACGCAAACCTCGAAGACCCGACCGAGCGCATGCAGGTGAAGAACGTGGACAAGGACATGGTCGAGTCCTGCTACACTCCCACCGTGCAGAGTGGCCCGAAGTGCAAAGTGTCCCTCAACGAAGGGGCAGAGATGGAGAATGAAAAGATGTCGTTCGACCTGATCACCTGCCAGCTTGGGGCCCGCTACGACTCGTACTGCAGCAACGTAGCCCGCACGTACATAGTGAACCCCCCGGACTGCATGGAGAAGGCGTACATGCTGCTCCTCGAGGTCCAACAGGTGTGCCTGTCCGCGATGAAGGACAGCGTGTCCTTGCTGAACGTTTACAACGCGGCGAAGAAGCACATCGAAGCCCACGGGAAGGACATGCTGCAGTACTTCACCCCGAACTGCGGGACTGGCCTGGGGCTGATGATCCGCGACGCGTCGCACGTCATGAGCCACAAGAACAAACGAGTCATGAAGGCCGGGATGGTCTTCAACCTCTGCGTTGGGTTCCAGGACGTGCCGGTAGCCCTTGGGAAGAAGGACGCCAAAAAGCCCAAGGTAGGGGCCCGCGCCCTGCCCACCTACACCCTTCTACTCGCCGACACTGTCCTGGTCGGTAAGGACGAGGCCGAAGTCCTGACCAAAAGTGCAAAGAAGAACTGGAGCACGGTTGCCCAGACACTGGACGAAAGCGAGGAGGAGGAGGAGGAGGAAGAAGAAGAGAACTTGTCCCGCCGGGAAAAGCGGGAACGCGCGCAGGCCGAGGCGACTGCCAAGAACATAGACCTGGACCAAAAACGCCAGGAAATTATGAAGAAGAAGGCCGCCGACGTAAAGAGGAGAAACCTGGCACGGAAGCAAAAGGGCAGCGCGAGCGATGAGGTGGCCCAGAAAGACAGCGACGCGGAGCTTCAAATTTCAGCCTACTCGAGCGTTCAGCGCATCCCCGCCAGCATCAAGCCGACGCGCCTCACGGTAGACACGGAGAACCAAGCGGTCCTGCTCCCCATCTACAACATGCTCGTGCCGTTCCACATCACGACCGTGAAGAACGTCTCCATCAACGACGAGGGCCACCGCGCGTCCTACTTGACGATTAACTTCTACAGCCCCGCGGACAAGGTCACGAAGAACATGCCCCCGAGCGTAGTGCGCGCCATCGAGGACTTGGTGGCGCGAAAGGTCTTTGTTCGGTCGATGATGTTCAAGTCGAAAGACCAAAAGTACCTCAACGACCAGCTTCGCGCCATCAAGCAGCTTCAGAAAGACACCCGCGAGAAGAACCGGGCCGAGAACGAGGCGAAGGACGTCATTGAGCAGGAGCCGCTGGTGCTCTGGCCCCGGGACCGTGGTCGCCCGCTTACGCTGGCACCGGTAAGTGTCCGCCCAAAGATCGGCAAGTACAGAAAGAACCAGGGGTCCCTCCAGTGTCACATGAACGGCTTTCGGTTCCGCGCCAATGAGGGTTCAGACAGGGTGGACATCATTTACTCGAACGTGCGCCACTTCATCTTTCAGCAGTGCGACGGGACCATCCACGACGTCATTCTTAACATTCACTTGCGGTCTCCCATATTGGTGAACAAGCGCAAGTGCAAAAACCTCTGTTTTTACATGACCATCATCGAGGCCTCCGAGGCCCTGGACGACTCGCGCCGGAACATGTACGACCCCGACGAGATCGACGAGGAGCAGCGACAACGTAAGCTGCGGAAAAGGCTGAACAAGCAGTTCTACGAATTCTGCAAAAAGGTGAGCAAGCACGTGGAGAAGTACGCCCCCGACGCCGTCAAGCCCATTTTCCCGAAGCTGGACACGCCTTACCTAGACCTGAGCTTCTTTGGGGTAGCGCACAAGGAAATGGTCCGAATCAGCCCCTCTGTGGACTGCCTCTTGAACGTGTCCCACACCCCCAGTTTTGTCGTTTCCTTGGACGACGTGGAGCACTTTCATTTGGAACGCGTCACTTTCACGACGAAAAACTTCGACATGGTCGTGGTGTTCAACGACCTCCAACGGTTCAAGCACGTGAATTCCATCGAAATGCGATACCTTGAAACCATCAAAGAGTGGATCATTTCCATAGGGAAAACGTTTACGACCGGTAATGCCCCGATCGTGTGGGACAAGACCCTCACCGCAGTCCGGGACGAGCTGGACGCGGAACTGGACGACGGTACGTCCCTCTTCTGGTCCAACGTGGACGAGCAGGGGGAGAAGAAGGACGTCGGTTGGGACTTTTTGAACGCCCACAGCGACCACGAAGACGACGGGGACGACGACGACGACGACGACGGCAGCGTCTTTGAGGTCGACTCTGACGAAGAGGAGAGCTCGTCCGAGGACGATTGGGACGAGGACGATATGGCGGAAGAAAGCGGCCTGGACAGCGAGGCCTACAGCGATTCGGAGGAGGACGGCGAGGATTGGGACGAAATGGACAGGAAGGCGGAGAAAGAAGACCGCAAGAAGCGCCAGCGAGACAGTCACCGAGAAGATCGGTACCGGAAGAAGCGAAGAAGGTGAGATTAGGGGCGGTACTGGAGTAAGACTGGCAAGCAAGGCTCTAAGAATTTACGAATAATCAATGCGCGATGAGCGCTTTAAGTCATCCAAAACAACAATTCATCGAGATAATGTTCGGTACTGTCGGTTTAAAAATAACATCTTTCTAAAAAATATCAGGGCGTAATTCATTATATATCATACTATATATTTTGGTTTTTTCTTAAGATATCATATGCATACCACTGTGCGAGTATATTTTTCTAATCATATATGCATATTATACTGCTAATAAAGCAATGCATTGGCTTGTGTACATGACCGTCTCAACTGAAAGTAGTCACGCTCGTAGCATCTCCAAATGTTTAGTGTTTCACTTATGTTTGGTTGGTGCGTGCCGATGCATATAACATTTGAAAAGGTTGAGTTGCCAACAGTTGGCAGAGAACAGTTCACCACTTTCTGCACAACATCGAACTCATGCTCTTTGAAACTTATCATTTTACGGCATTCGTCGTCACTACATACCTCCTTTGGTAACTCAGAACACGAGATGTTCCATTTTTTCTCAAACAGACGCCAAGCGACCGTTTCGTTCTTGTCATATGGTGCATTGACTAAAAAGCAATTAAATCCCGGAGAGAGGGTAAACAAAGGACCAGACAGGTTGGTCATTTTAATGTCCGCGCCTTTTTTAATGTGTAACTGAGCTGCTGAGCCAACAATTTTTGAGTTTTCTGGCTTGGTCCACCACGATACACCCACTTCAAAGTATTCAAACGTTTTCCACTCTGGAGGAATACTTAAACTGTTTTCGTAATGTTCTAGGTTCATGGCCGCCAAACGAAGCGATGGCCAAGAGCTGTATACTGGTGGAAACTTTGCATTATTCAAGGGTTTGAATTGGTTCAACTCAAGATAATCAGAAGACGTCCGTAACTGCCGTGCAACAGAGTATGGTATTTTAGGAAACGTTCGCTCTACCGATCCGTACTTGCTACTAACCGCAAACTCTTTGAGACTTGGGAAAGACCTATTGCTGTAAAAGTTCACGTTTGCTTCTGACATATAAAATTGTTCGAGACTTGGGAGTGCGCAAGGTGGCGGGAAATCCCATGATTGCTCCGGTGCAATATGGTCGCCATAAAATTGGTATGAAAAGAGCACCAACTCAACAAAGTTACAAAGTTGACCCGAGCTAAAATTCTGAAAGTGTGTATTTTCAAGCTTGATCTGAACTAATCCACTCACTTGCGACAGTATATGTGTTGGAAACATGGCCTTTGAAACGGGAATCATTGACACAAACGATATTATTCCAACTCCCTTTAGGTAAAACCTGCCATTGTCATACAAGAGCCTGCGTTCCATTTCGACTAAATCGTCTAAATCGATTCCTTGGATTCGTTTGCAGTGTGTCAAGTTCAAAAACTGTAGATCAACTAACCGTTCAGATAAATTAAACCGAAGTGGAGCAGCGGGGCCAGACTTTATTTGCTTATTCATCGATAAGTCAAGGGATTGAAGGCCGGTAAGGTCATACAGCATGTCCTCAACCATGGGCTTTGTAAAGTCATTGTTTGACAGATTTAACGATCGAATTGACGGTGCAAAAAAAACGCTCAGGAATGCTACGGCGTTTCGCATAGAACGTTCGCCGTTCTTATACCCCCGTTTAAAACCGCCTTGATTAGACCAATCAAGGTATGTGGAAACTGGATTTCCCTCAAACAGGAACCTGTCAAGGACCCCGTGCAAATTTACTATCCTCCAGGAGAGTCTGTCTGGTTTCAAATTGTTATTTGACAAAATCAATGTCTGAAGGTGTTTGAACTTTGAAACACTGTCTCCTATTTTACTAATTTGGTTGTTTGATAAATCCAACACTTTGATCGTTCTGCTCAAGTGCTGCTGGATGAACGCAGGAATGTCGTAGTTGCCCACACCCCTGCCGAGTGCCATGTTTGATGCATTCAAAACCAAACTCACTGGGTTTCCAAGTAGTTCAACACTTCCAATTGATTCCATCAAAATCAGCTCTCGAGGTAAGTCTGAGATCGCATTATGTTTCAAGTCAAGGGCGATTATGCTGGTACACTTCCCAATGGACGGGGATATGCTCTTTATGCCCTTTTCAGGGGCAACAATGTGGGTGATGGCCCTGAAATTGCAGTCTTGCTCCCCATATAAACCATTCACAAACGTATGTTTTGGATGTGCTCCACTCCATAAAGCTTCGCCAAGCTCATTTGAGCAATGAGCGTTGAGCTGGACCGCACCAATAAGTAAAAACACGAACTGGGCGCTGAATGACACTGTCACCACCCACATTACGGACCATAACACAGAGTACCTCTTTCCCGTCTTTGAACGTTCCTTGTGGCCATGAAAACTTAAATTTGGGGCCGCGTTTTCTCCTATTTTTAAAACAATCAAGCGGGCGACAGAGCGAATGCGCAAAACCACGCACAATACTGGCCATGCAATAGAGAGGGACCCAACCACCGACGTCACAAAAGGGACCTTATCACTGTATAAGTCTTTGCCAGTGAGAAAGTATACATTTGTTGCAAAGTACAGGGTATCAATAACCGTGTCCACACCCAGGATTTCCGCGTTCTTCCACATCTTTGCATTGGCATCAAAGAGTTTTCTGTAAAAAATTGCAGTCGTGACCATCATGTTGATCCACAAAAGACATGATATGACCAGAACATAACTTAATGTGTGGTTTCGAGACTGTAAATGGAGCGACGTAAATTGAATGCATACTTCAAAACATTCCCAAAATATTATTTTGGTCAGAAACCAAGGCCCATTCCTTGGGGACGTTTGCTGCTGGTACATTGCAACAATTCGCGTAAAATTAACCAACATTAAGGAGCGAGATTTCTTTGCAGAATGTTTTTTGTTTTTGATGGATTGGCCTGTCCCTTGAATGCTTGTGGCAACAGTGGTAGTTGCAATCGATGCACACAATATGACTGGGACACAAAGGAACATGTACACACATTGCAACTGAATTGTTGGCTCGCTCGTTTGGGGATCGTGCTCCCCTTCTACCATAATGATCATATGTATTGTCGCCGCCGAAAACATATACCCAATCAACCCCATGCCGACCAAGGATATTTTTTTGCAAGAACCCAGTGGATATTCGTTCCTATTCGCGGGATATGTTTGTGAAAGTCTATACCACGTTACAATGGACCACAGTGCGTTAGCGTAAAAGGCGACTGTTGATATCCATAAAAATGCAACCCCGCTGTTCTGTGTCTGTTGCTGGCGGGGGCTACTTCCGCGGTTTATTTGGCCATTTTGGTCTGTTTTGTTGCAACTGAGCTCTTCTCCGATCCTGTGGTCTTTGTTTGTGCTTGAACTGTATACTTCGCCATTGAGAGCAAAACACGACTCACGGTTGTCCAGTGCAGAGATAGGCTTACACAAGCTGTTATTTTTGTACAGTTCAGCTTGTTGCTTGACACGTTCCCAAAATAAGGACAGAAACTGTTCGGAAAATTTTGTTCGGTCCAATTCAGTGCTCTCTGGCCAAGCACCATTGAGGTAACCATTGATTATAGACCCGTAACGACCGGTCCATTCATCTGCAGCAATTTCAGAAATCTCGGAAAAAGTTGAACCGTGGCCAAATGCGTCCTCCAAGGTGTGTTTAAAGCATGGGTTAGAGCAGCTGCTATTGCATAAATATTGTGCCTCTTGACAATACTGACCACACGGACGAAATATCATAAGCAGTGCATAACTTGATGTAACCTTTTCACATTCGTCGGTCATTTGACGTCTGGTCGATCGCATCAGCAAGGGATACACAGTTTCCAATAGGTTTAAAATCATACTAGTCTTCTCATACACAATGGGATAGAATTCTGCCTTGTATTTGTAAATATACAGTTGATTGCCTTCAATTGGCGCATTCAAGTCAACAAATTGTTCCGGGATGTCATTTAGCAAACTACAATTTCCGATACCCAGCATTTTGTGCTGCTTTTCTGTTTGGGTAGAGTCCGTTAATTGTTCCCCAGGCCCAAACGAAACCCATACCACAAAAACAAAAAGCAGTAGTTTGTTGCATTGGCGCAGGGCACGAGACACGTTGTCGCCTGGAGCGAACAGCAAAAACAGCACCAGGTAATGTTGAAACACGCCCGTGAACACTAAAAGCAAGAGCTTGGTGGTAGTTAAAGGGAATCCGCTCTCATGAAAGCTATCGCCGCCAAGACTTAGGTGCGGCAGCACAACAAAAACGATCGCAAAGGAAATGGTTGCAACCAGGCACGTTGCTTTTTTGTACCTGCGCAACAGTTGTCTAAAACCAAACCCAGGTTTTGCAGAGTCGCCTTTGTTCATACCTGAAAACAATGGGTTGTGGTACACTACCCCTCGTGAATTTTCGCGAAGCATTTTTCCGGGGCTATGAACCGAACAAGTTTTCTCGTTGCAAGCAAGCCGCTCTTTCTTCTTCTTCTTGGACCAGTCAGTAAAACAAACTAATTCTTAAAAACAAACTAAATCATTACTTAGTCGTCATGCACACGCACAATACAATGTAGTTGCAAAACTAGTAAATGTTCCATACATACACATTAATTCTTGGGGATGATTATTATTTTTAATATAATATATTTCTCTTTATTTAATATATCTTACTTTTCCCCGGCGGCTTAATAAAGCATTCTTCTTGTGTGGATTTAAAAAAAAAAGAAGAAAAATCAAGCAAGCGTCTTCTTCTTCCACATATCTCATCATCTCCTCGCTTTTTAACGATTTTCTCTAAAATGCCATCATCCATCCTCCTCTTTTGACGACATGAAATAGGGGCATATATTAATAGACTTCTGATAATTAATATTTGTAGAACGAAGTAGAACAACAGGCAATAAATGTAGAGCGATTGTAAGTGAAATAAAATATTTGTTTCCACCCTTCCTTTAAATTCAATGCTGTGCTAGACGACTAATTCCCCCTCGTTTCCTTTTGTTTGGACATTTCGAAACTGATCTCATCGCTGATCTTTGATGCGGCAGTGTTATTTGCGCTTACTTTAGACCCGGTTTCCAATCCTCCCCAAGAGTTTTTCTTTCTTGACGAATTCTGTTTTCGCTGCTCTACGAACCAACGTTGCCTGACCCGATACTCAGCGCGCATTCGCATTTCTTCGAGCACCCCCAAAAAGAACCTATGCGCAGAGTCTAATGAAGTGTAACTTAACGGTGTGTCTAGTCGAGAAACTTTTATAATCCCTACTAGCAACGCGCCAACAATGCGAACAATGGCAGGTGCAAACCCAACGATTGCTCCAAACAGAGTAAATGCTCCATCGTACACTCCCAGAGATCCAATGTGCGATGATCCTTGGTGGCTTGCCTTGGCCAGGCCAAGACGTTCTTTTACACAGCAAAGAACAAGGGCTTTGATTATTATCAACAGTAACAACGGAAGAATGACAGATAACGGAGTGGCAAAATATACCGGCCAATTAGGCACATGAACGATTAGATAGAGCGGGATACCGAGTAAGCAGAGGAGCAACCAAAGAAAAAACGAATTTACCACAAAACTCAGAACAATGGAAAAAGGATAGACGCCTATGAACATGGAGCTGGAAGTTAAGTTAACGTAACGAAGTTTTTTCCCCATGTATCGCCGCCGTGCTACTTGTGCTTTGTCATCGTGTTCCCCGGTGTTTGCTACAATGTGACGCATTTCGCGTTTTGTGAAATAAATCCCTCGGAGTAGGACCAAATCTTTCAATGTCATTTCATTGGATTGAATAGCATTGTTGTACCCAACAACAGGGTCGTAGAGTCGAACTACAGCAGACAATTGATTGTGTCCTACCCAATACACTCGTTTTATGAAAGCAAAAATTTGACACAAGGAAATAAAGCAAGCGATCCAGGCTGCCGCACCTCCCATATGCGCGATGGCTTCCAGCCCTTTTAACATCGTACGAATCTTAGAGATTGCATTTTGAGCGTTATCTAATGAAAACCCACTTTCACCGCTCGGGTCCAACACTGCTTCTAATATTTCAAACAGAAGTCCCAGTCGCTCCCCCTTTCCGTTAGTTAAGAGCGTGTTAAAAAAATCGGGGTTAATTCCCGGGATCCTGGCAAACTCATCTTTCGCCGCTTTCGATTGGAAAATTTCCTGCATAACCATGGTCCCGTCGACTGCCCCTCTTCTGTTTGCTCCCGTTTCAGTCATCGTTTCAAGAACCCCGGCACAAAGTATTTGTGGACAGGTATCATTTAGAAAATAATGAACTCTTGCTGGTGCTTCAGTAAAATTACCGAACGATGCATTCTTCAAAGAGCTTAAAAGACAAGGTTTTGCTTGCAGAAATATTTTGGACGCTTCTTTTTCGCATCCATTCGCAGTATTGTTTGAAGGTGATATAAACTCCACGGCGGTGTCTTGCATTAACGAGTTCAGCATATTTAATTTATTGGCGCTTTTTGCGCGCAACAACTTGTCGACAACATCACTGTACGTGTCAATGAATTGCTTTTCCGCCTTTATTGTTGCTAAGTAAATCATTTCCGAGAGCGCAAGACAGGAGCTAAATGAATCCTGTAACGTCTTCGTAAACGTCGACGTGGACGAAGAATTTATTGTCGGGTCTAACTTTTCGGCAACGCCGACGAAAGCTTTGAAATACATGTCCTCCTTCGTACTCATGTAAGCATTTTGCTTCTTTGCTACATTTTTTGACAAAACGAGACTACCCATGACCCCCGATTTCTTCACAAGGCTGTTCACACTTGTAGTAATTTGTTCTTCAAACACTGGAATTGCGTTTGCAGCAGCACCCCAAAAATTAAAGAGTTGTACTGCGCCGCACAAAAGCAACATAAATGCAAGCCCCGCTGCAATTGTAACTCGTATTGGAAAGTGAAATTCCGGCTGCCAAGAAGAAAGCGTTGGTTTTTGTTTCGGCCGCTCTCGTTTGCAGGGCGTGTTCTGCCACACTTTCCGAATCTCTTTTCTAACATTACGACATTTATTGGGGCAGACTTTGTCACAAAGAAGGTTTGGTGCTTTGCATAACCATCCTGAAAAGACATAAAAAAGGATCATAAGCTCCAGGAAAAGAGATGCAATATTGAGCCAATTTAATAAAATCCATGCAGAACCGAAGCCAAAGTTAAAACTTTGCCGGGAATTCAGCGCTTCCTTTTCCAATTGAAAGGGGGTTCCGACAGTAGTTCTAATGTCCTTGTGCAATAGGTCGTTCGTTGTGATTTGGCCCTCCTGCATTTTTGCCAGTCCTCTTAACCCAGAAAACAAAGTTGCAACGAAGGAACCTGATATTAGCTGTATGAAATTCGATACATCATGTTTCTTCCTAGATTCCTTTTCGATACTTGCAAACTTTAACGGAACATTCTTCGTCCAGGTAGTGCTCGCGTTGGGCACCGAAGGGTCTTTCTCCTTTTTTTTGAACCCATGGCGTTCTAGTTGCTGCGGAAAGTTACGAAAATATTTAAAGGGGCCACAAAAATATGGTTTGTTGGAACCATGACAACTGGAAGCAAGACCCGAAGTTCTGTTTTTAAAGTACGCGTTTTTCATCAAAACTTCCTCGTTGAATTCACACGTGTAATTAGACAAATTTGTCGTCGGTTTGAATTTTGGGATCTTTATTGCAGGACAGAAATTGATCACATCTCCCAGACTAGCTACCAATGCAACAATATCTACAACTACTGCGCTCAAAAAAAACACGCCACCCCATCCGGAACTACGCGCTGTTTTTGAATTGGCCAGACCAACAAAGGCAATACGCAAGAGACGTGGAATACCATTAATCATATCTTCTGGGACCAGATTATAAGGATTCGATTTTACTTGTATCCTAGACTTTGACGATAGGCCGTTCAAAGGCTTGCTCTTTGCGGACAGAGGAATCGCACGCTTCAAATCTTCTAAATAAGATTTCTTTCCCTGCTTCGTTGTTATATTGTGGGTGGTGCGAAAATTGTATGGGTAACCGTATGCTGATGTAAAAACTCCGCACGTTTCATCGTTCGGGTTGATTTCCATCGCTCGTGTGATAGCATCCAAATTGCCAAATTGGCATGCTTTTTTGCAGCTATTAAGCGCATTATCCAACGAATGGTCGTTCGTACCTTTTCCATGGTATTTGTTGTCACTAGCCGGTTGGAACCGAAATTCAGAGACAATGTAAGTCTCCTTCAAATCCGTTTGTGGGTCATCAACATCAATGTTGAAAAACAACTCATCACCAGATCGTTTGTCGAAGAAGTTAAAGCCCCCGGGTTTATAAAATGAACAGTACTGATACAAATCCTGCCTGCTTCTCTTTTCCTCTTCCCTTACCCAGTCGTAGTCGCCGCTATAACAATACTCACCACCACCACAGCGACCGGTAGTTTTGTAGCCATGCGGCAATCCCAAGCGACTAGAATTATGGAAGTAGCGAAGAGATTTTGACAAACTATTACGCGAGGAGGAGCATCCGATATTCGACTTCTCCCACCCCCCACTGTGCCTTTTATAATCATCGTAAAGGTTTTGCTGGTTGGCCAAGACCGTTTCTCTCTCCTTCGACTCTAATGAATTAAATTCATCAGATAATATATAGTCTTTCAATGTGAACTGCTCTTGATTTATAGCAGTGTAATTCTTCATAGTCTCCCCAAAGTAGTACGATTTGTATATCGGTGAATATGCAAAAGCAGATTCGCAGTTTCCGCCAGAAAGTCGTATGTTTGCTACTGGTGTGGCACAGAGCATGATGATCAACAACGTTGAAACCAGGTTGATTACCCCCAAAACACGACTGCGTTGGTTCTCAAAATGAAGGGACAGACACGGTGTAGTGAAAACCAGAAATGGCCTAAGGATCGCTTTCCATGGCCGTATTGGTTCTTTGTATGCTTCGTGGAATCTTTTGCAGGATAACCGTTCTGGACACGCGCAGCAACAGCATATATTTAAACAACATGCGGGTTTTCCGGCAGATTCTTTAACATAAGGCGGGTACTCTCCGTCTACTGTCTCGTCATCTGGCCAACGAAAATCAGGCTCCGCGAGCAAGACTCCTTCGGTTTTATCGTCGGAGTGCTGGTGATACACCAGTGGGTCTTGCAACGTCAACACCATGATGACACTTTTAAGGCAAGCCTTGCACACTCCTTTGCACTTTTTTGCCTCTTCCAAACAAGGCAGTTTGGTTCGAAATAGAGCCTCTCTCGACCCTTTGGCATCTTTATTCCTAAGCCCAGCACTGCCTTTTCCCACAGCGGTATCGGTATCCTTTTCAGATGAAGTTCCCTTCCCTTGTAGTAATGTCAGAGACGCCATGGTGCACCGCACAATATCAAAACAAAGGTAGTTGAAGAAAACTGTGTTTTAATTTTGCGTTTAATATTTATTATGGGGTTTCAGCCAGGGTATGAATCATTAAATGTTTAGTTGTGACCCTATACAACCTAGACTGAAATGGAAGGATCTATACGGCGTATATTCAACCTTGCATGGAGAAGGCAACGGCAATAATTCATTCAGTTGAACTGTTATCCAAAACCACACCAAATATTTTTTTTATAAAATTGTTGTTGTTGGATTTGTTGTTTGTGTTGAAGTGGCAGAGGGAGGGGGGTGGTGGGTTCTTCGTTCTTCTTTGTGTTCTTCATTCTCTTCTTCCTTCTTCTTCTTTTCTTCTTCTTTTTTTTTCTTTTTTTTTTGGGAGGTGGGCGAGGAGGAAGGAGGAGGAAGGAGGAGGAAATAGTGTGAGAGATATTTATGATGATTGATCGATTAAAATAAAATATATAGAAGAAGATTTTTTGGGTGGGTGCGTAGTGGTGGCGGGAGCGAGGTTTCAATATTATCATCTATTGGTAATATGAAAATGCACGAGGACTACCTGTCAATATGTTGTCTGAACAACAAAATTAAAAAGATACGTGTTAAAGTTTACAAAAAAATATATGGTATGGATGGTTAAACTGTAATTGAATTCCATTCCCTTTGTTTGTTCTCATGTCGTCCCTTGCAACCAGGGAATTATATATGTTATATGGGTCGAAGCATAAAGTAATGGGTGCGCGTTATGACTTTGATTTGCCAAAGTATGAACTTAATAAGATAACACGGGTGTATTTAAATGCTGCGTCGCGAACTCCATTGATGAAAAAAACGTTTGAAGTGGGCCAGGCGGCGATGGCGCGGCAAATGAAAACGCCCTCTTCAATTGCAGAGGAAGAGGATGAGCTCAAAGTACGTGAGGCCTTTGCGACACTAGTGAATTGCCAAGACCCTGAACAGATTGCGTACACCCCCTCATGTTCGTACGCCATGTCTCTTGCGGCAAAAAATATTTATGAAGAAATGTTAAAAAAACAGAAGGATCCTAGTTGGGAATTTGCGGGGAAAAAGGTTTTAATTTTGGAAGACCAAATGTCGTCCAACGTGTACCCTTGGCAAAGCTTGACAAAAAAATCGGAGTTGGAACTGTTTGTTGTAAAGGAAACAGAGGAAGAGGAGGAAACGGATCTGACGGACAGTATAGTGAACGCTTTGCAGAACCCCAAACTTGCGATCGCCATTGCCGCTTTGCCAAATGTGCATTGGTGCTCAGGCGAAGTGCTGGACATAAACAGAATTGGGAAAGTTTGTCACGACAACCAAATTTATTTGGTAGTTGACGGGACCCAGTCGATTGGTTGTTTGCCATTCGACGTGGAGAAAGTGAAGCCTGATTTTGTGTGTGCAAGCATCCATAAACATTTGTTTGGTCCGTACGGGATGTGCCTGGTGTATGCCAGTAAAAAATGGTGCAGCATTGGCGTACCACTGGAACACCATGAGCACAAACGGCTAGGTGCGTCTGGAGACGTCTGCTTACCATTTCAAAGTAACGGCGAGGCGGGGAATCCACCGTACGAAGAGCGCTACGGGGCTGGGGCAAGCCGTTTCTGCGCTGGCGGTCGTATAAACCCCCTTATAGTTCCCATGCTTGCGCATTCACTAAATAAAATTGTGTACGAGTGGGGTGTCGAAAACATTTCCTGGCTCATCAAAACGCTCATGACAGACGATATCAAGCGAGAATGCGATTACTTGGGCCTGACGACCGTAAAAAACTACCACCATATTATAGGAATTAAACAAAGTGGCAACCCTGACTTTCCAGAGCAAATTTCAAAGTGGCTGAAAGACAAAATAAACATTGTGATCAGCGCACGCTTCAAATATTTAAGGGTAGCGCCTCAGGTTTATAACACACGGAGAGAGCTTAAACTTTTCAATGGTGCTCTGCGCGAATTTAGGAGATTGCAGCTGTTGAATGGAAAAAAGGAAATTTTGAAAATGTCTTGCAGACATACGAGGGTCCACTACTTGGCAAAACTGCCAAGGGGTATCTCGAAAAACTTAGGCACTACAAATTTTATATCTGCGTCAACGTTTACTCTGCGTGACTATCACAACAGCGGCCACAACCCCCGTCTGGAACTTTGCCAGATAGACGAGTGGGGATTGGACAAAACCTCTGCTTTAAGCAGAAATTGTCATGGACATGAAATCGAATTTAGTTACCATGGATTGCTGGAGCAAGACAAAAAAGATAGAGAGGAAGATAGATTGTTGGAGAATGACGTTGTGCGAAAGAGAAAAAGAGAAGAAGAGTAAAACATAAAATTCCGCTGGGCACATAAAATTCTTAAACATGGAAAAAACATAAAAATAAATACTTA
>LT642353.1:1313-21554 GCA_900128585.1 Stramenopiles sp. TOSAG23-3 | reverse complement strand
CTCTTTTAAAATAATAACGAAATATATAATGTGTTATAATATTAATGTTATACTGTAACACACTTTTGAAGTACAAAATAAAAATAATAAATCCAATGAAAACAATGAAATTACCATCATTCGGGACGCCTGGCAGGGCCTTATTTCAATACACCTGGTCATGATAATGTAGTGTATTAAATACGGACGCCTATCATTAATAATTGCCTGAGTGGGTGTGATCTTTAGCCTATTGAGCCCGTAACTAGTGCTAACGTAATGTAAACGTAAACGAATGAAGAATATATATAAAACATTTGTTTTTGTCCACTAAAAAGTTATACTTGAAAATAGTCGTCTACCTAAAAATTAAAACAGCAGTGTATTTTCAGTTGTCACACTGTGTATTAACCTTAAATTTTTTACATATATCTAGCGCTGTATATATTTAAATCTAAAACAAAAAATTGGCTGTTATATTTAAGAAATTAAAATTTATCTTCTTCATTATACTGCGAACTTATATCTCTGCCCCTTAGATTTTACTAAAACTCAATCAATAGACCCCTGTCACTTAGTCTTGACTATCGTTCTCATGTCTACTCCATGCATGATCTGAATCGGTATGTCGATTTGCGTCGATGTCAAAAGACTCGTAGTCAACTTCCTCATCCGATGTCTCAATCGTAAATGAATCAGTCGTTGTGTAATTTTCCAAGCGTCTTGTAAACCAGTCAGGGAATTGTCATTTGTGAGTTGAGGTGTCGGGAGAGGGTCATTTGGGTCGGTGTGTAATCGGCGTTTGTGGGTTCTGTTGCGATGGTGAAGATTCGGTGTGCAGTGCGGTGGTTGTGGTTCTTTGGCGTGACAATTGGTATCTCGTCCTGCGGGCGATGCTCTGGTCCCCTTCATCCGATGATTGCATTGAGGATTGTACTTCAATTGTGAAAATTTAACATATCTTATTATTGATTTTTTCAAAAACTAATGTACTAGTACATTAGTGCAACCTTTGTAATTTCATGCTTGGTGGGGGCACACGTGTAGTAATATCGACCCCCAAAAAAAAACAAAATTTTCGATATTTTAAAACTATTTGAAGAAATTAATTGCTCTTGACTGCTTTCTTCCATCACACGTCGAATTAGCGCTGAGATAACCGCCTGCTCATTCCACTTAATTGTCGAAGGTAGTGATGTCCACTGTATGCGGAACACTGCTCTAACTATCTTTGTTGAAATTATTTTTTTGACAGTCTTCTTTTCGGCATACACCCTTTAGTCATGTTTGCATTTGATACATTTGGCGTATGCTGGTGAGGATTTGAACTACTTCTATAAATTGGCCTGGCTTCATAAACAGCCAGTTGCCAATATTTGTCAAACGAACCGTTCTTTTTACCGCCACCTTTATATGCATATTCTCCCATGTGTCTTAAATGTTTTAGCTGGTTCTCAAAACTGTCTTTCATCTCTTTGTTGGATATCCAAGGAGTTGTGCTCATGATCCTTTTGTGCAAAATTTTATTTTCCCAGTTAATAAAGCGCAGGTGCTTTTTGCGAGCTTGAACGTTGCTCATTCCAGGAACATATTTTCGCGTGCTTGCCCACGTATCAATATTATTACGCCTCATTATACTCGATATGCTTTTCAACATTATTGTGTTGTCTTGAGTTATTGTTCGCCTTCTATCCTCTTCCAGTTGCGCTTTCTTTAAATTTTTCCTGCGAAATTTTCTGTTCATGTATGACTTGGGGCATTTGTTATCGACTGTAGACTGAACACTTAAAAGTCGCTTTCGCATCCATCTGTTTTCCTTTATTTTCCCTTTCGCATAAAGTATCGGGTTTCCAACTGTTATGCCACGGTCCATTTGAGCATTAATGGTTTCAATTGCACTGTCTCTTAACGATCGAATATCGGACCCAATTGTCTACTGTGTAAAATTGTGTATGAAGAATATAAGTTGTACCGTATCGAATGTTAATATCACAAAAGTACCGTTGGGTGTGCGGAATTTTTTGTCTTTTCTCCTCATCACCAGTGTTGGTATACCCAATAAGGTTACACAGTTACGGCATGGCGATGATGGTGCCCCGCCCCTAACCCCTAGTACGACCGAGAAACCTGCTGTTAGTTTTTTCCTTGTTGACCTATTCTGAACACTATTCAGACTATTTTTGATGTTTGCTATTTGTCTGTTCAGTTGTAATTTCCAGTGTATTTTATTGTGCTCTTTTTCTGTTTTCTCGTACTGTGCTGTATACTGCTGTCTGTGTTATAAAGTACAAAAAAAAATTCCCTCTTACAAAAACGGACATGGGGTCTACTTGTATTCGATTTTAAAAACACGTTATTAATGGTTCCAATTACACTCTACACCACCTATAATAATTCTTAATTGTATTTCATGTAGAAACTTAAATAGCTCATTCTGGTCCCAAATTTGACTACATGATTACAAAATGATAAAATAATTATATTATTCCCTACCTGTTATAATAGCTTAGAAGTCATTAAAATCGGAAAGTCGGAAAAAAAGGGAAAACATCACCTAAATATTTTGTTTTTCTTCTTATATTGATATTTTGGCTGCTATTACCTGTTATTTTGTTGAGATTTTCCTGTCTAATTTGCTTATTTACGTACTTGTCATCACATTATTGGCAATGAATGTGTACTTGTATTGTGCCTTGCACTGCAACCTTCACTAACTGTGCAAAGTACAATATAATAGCTAGGAGCGAAAGAAAGCAACATCAAAAACTTTTTTTTCTTAGACGACTATTACAATTGTAGTGTATTGTTCTTTTCACAATCGGTGGAAAGTTGGAGTTGTGAATAATTCGTAATGTAGTTACAAGATAGAATTCTTTTATTAAATACTTTTAACTGACTTACGTTCTCTTCTTTTTCTCGTCTTTTTCTTTTCTTAAACTAAATCTTTTCATCAACAATGACAGCTCGTACATCCTTGCAAGGAATGATATATAAATCAAATGTTTGTCGTCGTTGTCGCAGTCGTGACGCCATATCGTAGTCGCTGTTAATGCACTATCGATTCTGAGTTTTTATTTCGCTAATATATTCTGTGCTGTGTTGATGTTAATCATGCGAATAATTCGGATATTTATTCCGAATTGAATATTATTTTCTTCATTCCGAATAAATTCTTCGAAAATATACGTCGCGCTCATTCTGTGAATATGTTATACAAGTTCACTGAAAGTTTCTTTTCTTGACGTACGAATTTTGCAGGTGGATGTCTTGTTTCTACATGCGTGTCCCGTACTTTACTTTGGTTCGCTTCGATTCATATATTTTGAACGTGAGTTCTCTTTGCGTAGTTTATGCTGTGCGCTCGGTTGCGTTTCTAGCCCTTGCTACGACTTTATACTTCCGACATCACTTTACGACTTAATTCACCTTAATGGAATCTATTAATTAAGACAGTTGGTATATATATCATACCTAAAAAATAGGAATTATCAGTACTACAGGAACACGTGATTTTTAACTAATACATAGAAAGCTATTAGCATCGTGTTTTTTATTTCACAAAAAATGGTTTAGTTTGTTTTCACTATACCAATTTATATAGGCAAAATAGTCGTCTAGACGATTACAAGTACGATATTTTAAGTTTTTGCGATAAAATTCAATGTTTTTCGAATACATTAATTTCAAGTTATAGCCTAATAAAAACAAAAAACTGACTTTCTAGGTTTACATTCCTTCATGAACTCTTTTGGTTTTACTAATCGATATACCCTTGTCACTTAGTCTTGACTATCATTCTCAGATGTACTCCATTTATGATCTGTTATTTAAAAAAGTAAAATTTATCTTCTTCATGTACCGCGAATATGAATATGCTCTTTTTTTTGGTCTATTAAAGGTTATTTAATAATATATATAGGTTTTAATACTAAAACTTACCTTACAAGTGGCCACAAACGTTGCAAGTTAGCAGTTGTTTCAGTCTTCTTCTTCCGCCCATGCGTCCACAGAATATCGTCGAGACTTCTTCTCGTGCCTCTCTATTTCTTGTGAGTCATTTAATAAGCTTTGGGTGGGTTTTTGTTTTTGTGCTATACTACTATTCTTAATTTGTATCTTTTTTTCCTCTTCCCGCCTTAAACTTTTTTTCAATCGCTTATGCTTTTCTTGTACCTTTATCTTTGCGTTGTTAACTGCCGCCAAAAAATTGAGAATTTGATTGAAGAGAACTGCTGGCTCTGTTTTTTTTGGGTCTTCCCCCAGCCAAAGGGACAAAATATTGTAAGCTTCGGTCATAGCATCAAATTTCGTTTGCATTTCTTGCATTTGAATTGAAGCCCGCTCAAAAAAAGCTCCATATTGGCAAGCAAATATATCCTCTCCTTTTTCTTCGTCAATTGAGAGATGCCGCGAAAGTAAATTGACCCCTCCATGAAGTTTTCTTATATCATTCTGCATTGTTCCGTAATTGATCGTTGACGCCGCCTTTAAGTGAGTAAAGTCTTGCGATAAATCTAGGATATTAGGACTGCGTTTTAATAAATTTTCTACCATATATTCTAGAACTGTTACCCCGGTTTTTCCTTTTGTAGTTGCCAACTTCGTTAAACTGTCGATTTTAATACCGGCTGCTAGTTGTTTTCGAGTATTTTGATTTAATTTATTTCCCAGTGACAGTATTATTCCTAAGAACTCTGGGAGTCTTTCACTCCTTGAAAGTTCTTCGCTGGCATCCTTTATTGTATCGATATTTCCCGAAATGGCGCCCTTTTGGTCATTAAACCTACCGCAGAACAGCATTATTTCCAGACGCCCTGATAATCGTTGCACAGTAGATATTTCATGAACAAATCGATCAGCTTTATTTAGCAAAATGACATCTCCATTGTATGCACTAACTAAAGAGATTTCTTCTTTTGTGGGAGCAATTTTCAAAAGTTTTTCTACGTTATCAAGGCCAATTAAATCAGCTTTCAAATGAGTGATTGCATTTGCGAGATCAACAAAAGAACCTGACCAAACTCGGGCTAGTGCAATCCCTAAATTTTGTGTCCGTTTAGGGTCGAGGAATGATAATGCCGTTTTTTTCTTCGCGCTTGCTTTGGCAGTAATTTTCTTTGGGTTACTTGAGTTCGGTGCGAATATCTCTTCAACATCAACAAACATATGTTGAACAGTGGAAAAAGTTCTTTTCCTCCCTTCCCATATCGTTCCTTTCGTTTGTTCTTCATTTACAGTAGCCCAGTGAAGCGCTCGTAATTTTGGACCGTCATATTTTTGATACGGAATTTTACTTTTGTTCTTGTTTCTCATACTACTCCTTTGCGGATTTTGGAGAGAAGACAAGCCCAGAGTTTTTGAACGAGAAAAATAAGAGAAGAGTGATAGAGAAAACAATTTCAAACAAGGCACTCTCATACGTGCAAGTTCACACAGGCGTGTAAATATTCCAACTAGTTTTATTTTCTCACGACACAAACGATATTTTTGAATTCTTACCGCTCTATTAAATGCTCCAAAAATAAATAATTTTGACTGAACCAATGCCCACAGCTCAACAGCTGTCATTGGAACCATTTTCAGTCGCCTTCCAGGTACTACGCTACATTTTGCTTCATTTTTTATCATGTTTTTGTTTTGTTTTTCCTCAAAGCTATCGTTATTTGCAGCCACATAATCATCAGGGAGCAAATGCAAGTCTTTTTCAACTTCTTCAAATACCCCACTCAAATGCGGATACTTTAATTTTAATGTTGCAAGATAGGATAACTTTGCTTGCAGTTTCAGGGGCACTGCTTCGATATATGGGTTATTACTCTGCATGACATCACTGTTATTGCTTTCTGGGAAATCTTTCTTTTGGGACCCAGCCAGGATTAGATTATCATTTACACTTGATAAAAACATTTCTTTTCCTTCGAACTCCCCGTAGGAGCCTCCTCGGACGAGCATAGATAATGATGCAACAGACTTAATGCGAGAAAAATATATGTCTTCCAATATAGACCCGAAAACTTGCTGATCTCCCACGTTTTTTGGTAATCGTTGGATTGCCAATTTAACACTACCAATAAGTTGGGAATCCTCGAATAATGCTGCTGGTTCGCTTTCGCTCTGTTCTTCAGCATTCTTTGAATCGGTAAATATATTAATTTGCCCAACGTTTGCAGGAATTTTGCTGATTTGGGCTTGGGTACACGATGCTATTTCTCTACAGAAAATGTCCCTATTCCTCTTTTTCCTTAAACGAAATTCACCGATCGTACTGTCAGTGTTAGCAATCTTTACCCCGTTTATAAACGAGGCAAAATGACCCCGGGTTGTATCTTTTGCCTTCGGTCGGAAGGAGCAAAACCCAGAAGATATGCCTACAAGCTGAAGAAATGGCAAGAACCAAAGGCGGTAAATCTCTTCATTTTCACCAAAGATGGCTGCTATCTGCCTTGCTGACAGTAACCCCTTTGCAGCCTTTTTGATTAGCTTTGAAAGCGCAAAACTTGAAAAGCGTATGTCTGGATTCATTTCTCGCATTAACGTAAATGCAACAAAAATATCTTGGGCACTATATATATCATTATCATCCTCATTATTTCCGCTGCGAAAGAAATTTTCTAGCATCAAATTATCTGCAGCTAACTGTCGTATTATTGCTTCACCGGTTTCCGTTTCTTCGATTATTTGCATTATAGATGTATCACTTAAACTGTAGCTGCAAGCATTGAGAAGTTTCTCTGTTGTTGCTGGGGGTACAAGTGGCATGAGGCCTGAAGAAAGCGACTCCGCATTTATTTTACATATGGCAACAATTAATCTTTGTAAGTTGGTAACTCTTATATATTTTGTGTGTGGTACTTTCTGCACACCGCGCTGGGATGTCAGAGCATCTATCAGCGCGTAAATTTTCTTTTGTAAAGCGCCCTCTCCTGCGAAAAGGTTTTGCAATTTTTCGATGCTGATAGGACACGCTGTCAGAATATTTTCACACACAGAATGGGGAATTAACTCGTTCTCGGTTACTTTCAGCAGGCAGCGTTCAATCGTTTCAAATATCGACAGCACGCCAATACCACACACTTCTTTCGGGTCCATAAATTCTACCAACCTGTCGATTAGGTCAACATGATATTGGAACCGGCGGCGTATACCAGCGACATCAAAATTACCTAAAGCTAAAGTTGCAACTAATTCCGCCTGCAAATATGGGTTCAAGTAATTGCATCTGCGAGCAGCATTTTTGAGGCGAACACAAAAATTTAATTCTTTAATGGCAGTTTCGATTTCTGTAACTGTATAATATTTGGTACAACTTCGAACTTCTCTATTATTCTTGGACATAGTTACTGCACTTTCCATTAGACTAAACGCTTCGATGCAAAGCGGGTTAGTTTCCCCTAAGATTTTTTGTCGAATTCTGTAGGCTCTTTCGTATCTATTTGCAGCATCGTGGTAATACCCGCGTTGCTCTTGTGTTTGACCGAGGCTAATTTCAACTTCTGCAGTTGGAAGAGAAAATCCACCGTATACATTAGTTCTAATTTTATGAGCCGCCGAAATCCTTTGTCTGGCTAAATTCAACTGTCCAAGCATTCGTAATATAACACCTACGTTATAGTAAGAGTTAGCAAGATATTGTTGTTGTTCCCCCGTTTTCTTATTTCGTATGAATAGTGCTTTTTCGCAAAATTCCAGTGCTCCGTCAAGTGCACCCAGACTTCCAAAACAGCAGCCTAGTAAGCTGTAAGCATCCGACGTTGCTAAATGTTCGCTACCATAAATTTCTTCGCAAAACTCGCAAACACGTTCGAACATTTTCACTGCACGAGTTGCCATTCCAATTGTACAGTAAAGCTCCCCTAATGCACTGAAGAGTTCTATCCTTTCTTTCACTCTAACGTCGAGACTCGACAGTTTAACCTCACAGTCTTCTGCACAAGTTTTTGCCTCGTTCAGCATACGTCTACGCGAGAAACATACGCCTAATAATAGTGTAGCTTGGGCTATTTCAAGCCCATTTTCAGTTTTAAGAGCGTCTTGGTAAGATTGTAGTGCCAATAACGAAGCGTGCTCGTTGCTGCCAATTTGCAGCAGCTCAACGATCCACCACTGGAGACGTAGCTTTCCATTTTGTACAGTCATTCGCGATGGTCTTCCATTCATGTCTTTATGTTCAACAGAATAAATTTGGTATTAAATGCACTTTTGCCAAGAGTCAAGCATGTAATGCTAAAGGTTTAAAACGTTTCAAATACGTCTGCAGCAGTCCTCTCGGTGAAATTAGTTTGTACAACTGGTCAGAGACAATAGTAATGGGAATTGAGCAGGGAGTACAGAGCTCCGGTTACGAAGAAGAGTAACAAAGACCAACAACGCTTTTTGACCATGCGAGCATAATGATGATGATGCTTGGTTTCTCCCTCCAGCTTTTAGTGGTCTTATTATAAAATCGCTCCTGTCTGGTCTTTTCACAAGCTTTTTAATAAACACAGTAATTGCGTAATACAGATTAAAGACCGAATAGCATTGACTTAGCACTACCGGTACAGGTACAGATTTTCGAACAGGTAATAAGTAAGGCAAAAAATAATTTTTGAGTGTCCGATAATAAATTGAAGAAGAAAAAAAAGAGAATGTTTTGAACAGCCGTAGCATAGTAGATAATCATTTAATTTATATTTTTTTACTTAGTACTGACATGACGTTTCTGTTTTATGGTCGATAATGCTACCAACCAAACATTGGCGGCATCGACTCGCCCTCTCGGTCGATCGATGATATACCTTATTTGCTAACGCTCCAGCCTAAACTCCTGCTATACTCTCTGCCCATCAAAAAGGTTTTAACGTTTTGATTTTCTCTTTTCTTTCTCTGATATTAGATTATATATAAATCTAAGCCAATGTTTAATTCGATATCTGGAATCTACAGCGCCTCTACGCATTTTCCGTTGGGATCGTGAGTTACTGGCTTCGCTCCAGCTGGTCTACTGTATTTTCCTCTCTATCTTACTACCCCACTTACCAGGGGCCTCACTGAGCCCACTACGTATATATGGACCTCACTCGTACATGGTATCTTCGTTTACCCTGCGAACCTTTTCTGGTTCTCTGTCACTTATCCATAGGAGCGTCTCCTGGTTTGCCCACTGTCCTTTGTGTGCTCTACGCCGGCGCGTCCCCCTGGTTCTTTGCTTCACTTTTTAGGGGACAAGGCTCCCCCCTTGTTATCTGCTACCCCTTTTCTCTAAAACTCTTCGTTTCCACTTCGTTTTCGTCATCTCACATCCCAGCACGTCGAGTATTCCTGGGTTGTGATAAACTCTGTCTGTACTTCATACTTACGTCTTTGTTCTTCGCTAAAGTTCTTGTTGTTCGTCTTGTTGACGCATCGGTGTTCAGTACTCATACGTGCGTCCTCGTCCTCTGCTCTTGTAATTTCTTAACTTATTTATTTTCTCTTCTTCTCACTTAAGGTATTGTACTCAAATATCTATCTTAATTTTCGTACTTAATAACGTCGCTTCATTCGTAATAAACTTATATATTTTCTTCAAAATATAGTCGCAATACCTTAATATATATACTGCTACAAGTTTCAAGCCTTTGAAACTTGTTCTTCTTCGCTTCGGGTGATTACCTATAACTGTAATTACCTGTTTGAAAATATGTAATGCTAAGTCCATCCTAAAAATCTCAAGTTGGTCTAAATGTGTGTTTTGTTTACTGTAATTAAAAAAAGTATGTAAAAAAAACAGACAGAAACAATATATTTAAGGACTGATCTGATGGAAACGCCCTTTGTTGTATTTGAGCAGAATTCGACGCAGGAATGTACTATAAATGAATGCTCTTCCTTGGTCACTAAAAAGGTTTGGATGTGAGCCGTTACTAGTCGTCTAGTTTCTATTAAATGGAGTAACAAAATCGGAAATGAAGGTTTTTATTTTTGAAGAATGGGTAGAATCAAAAATTCTAAATCGACTAAAATACAAACAGAAAAGCTGTGTAGCAAGACGTTAGTCGACTTCTAACTAACTGTAAAAAAGCTGTCAGCTTGAAAAACGATATTTTATCCAGTTTTGTCATGATAGCAGTTATTATTAAGGATAAAAAAGACAATTTTCTTCACTAAAATGATACTGCTGTATACACACTGAGAAAGAGTAGTTGTTTTTTAAAAAAAGGAAGAAAGAAGAAGTGTACTAAAAAAATACTTCTTCCTCCTGTCCTCTACTATAATAATTTTGTTTTTTAAATAATAATCACATAATAATAATAAAAAAATAAATAATCGATTGTCTTCGCGACGTTTGGCAAAGTAATTGTTGAAACTCAAACTCGTCGTCATCAGAGATGTGGAACAGAGGAGTTCCTCAATACGAACATTGTTAAGATTAAGTGCTGCGCCAATTTGCACATTGTTTTTTGAAGCAAAAGACATTAATTACTATAATGTTTTTGTATAGACGTTTTGGTTCCAACTTTGAGATGCAGTGAAAGCGAAATATAGTTTTTCGGGTTTATTATAAACTATGAACACAGCTAAGCCCAGTTGTGACCCTAACGTAATACATCGAGGTTTGAGGCAAAAAATAGAAATTCTAGCAGCCACGAATAAATCGTTTTCGAAACATGTTCGTCAACTCTATTCTTTCCAGCGAGCGGAAGAAAAACTGCATGAAAAACTGTTCCAGGAAGCCACTGAATCGGGTGGACAAGTACTGGATGATTTTATTGAGCACAGGATTAAAGTAGAACAAACCGACAATAGAAAAACTCATGCAATATCTAAAGATAAAATATTAAAGAGTCGTGTCAAGCTTGCTACAGAAAATGTTGACCTACACATAGCAGGAATGAAAAGACAAGATCGTAGAAAAGTTGTAGCAGCGTGGGACCATAGTATGGAGCAAGCGTACCAAGACTTTTTAAGCAATCATGCAATCTCAAATGCTCTTTCTGAAGCTCGTATGCAAATCTCTGATATTGAAGATTGCTCACGCCTACAACAATCTATGGCGAATTTCTTGAGATTTGGAAAAATTACCATTAAACTCCCTGTCACTCAAACGCATCGTTACAGGCAGCGGTTAATCGGGGGTGCAGGGGGAGATAGGCACATTATCCGCGAAATCATAAATCATCCACTGAGAAAAATGACCGTAACGCCCATAAAAGCCCACAAAGAGAAAAGCTCGCTGTGGAAAAAAATTGCTGCGAAAGTACAGAAAATTGGGAATGCAAGGAAACTAACCGATTCAAAATATGGACATCGACATGAAACAGGGATGACTGAAGGAGAAGCATGTGTAGCAGAAAAAAGACTTTCCGAAGCAATATTAAGTGCCCATAACTGGGGAGTAGATGGCTACATTATAGCAAGGGCGAAATACCTGCAACACAGGTCTAGCGAAAGAACTAAAAAAAACACGAGGCGCTTGCTTAACATCTTGCAGAAACAACAGCTTGTGGAAAAAAGAATTGTGGTACAGCTTGAAGTTACGTCGACCAGGGAGAGATTGGGTCAATTAGAAGCACAGTGGCTAAATGAAGAGCAAACCTTAAAAGAATTTCAATACGATAAATCAGTTCGCCATTTTATCACAGGGAAATGGAACTCCATGAAGGATGATGGCGGAAATCGCCACGGGGTTATCAGTCATCAGTGGGTACAAAATAGTGTTTTGCCCAGAAATGATGGAGAGGAATCAAATCTAACTGGCGTTGAAAGTCGAAAATATTCTTTGAATCTAAAACGGCTGAAGTTTAATTCTTCAAAGTATGCTGTTCGGGTGCGCTCAAGAGGTGGGGGGGGGTTTGGTGGAGAGCAGAACAGACGCATAGCTTCGAAAGAGCGCCAAAGCTGGGCTGCGACTGTTTTGCAAAAGGTTGTGAGAGGGTATATTTGTCGCATATATGTCTGGGGTAAGCGGTGGTTGTTGCAACGATCAAATCAGGCTGAAATATTTAATGTTTACTCGGGAAATTCAGATATTATGGATTTGCGACCGTTCGCCATGCTCGCAGGGATGTTTGGCAGAAATTTGCCCGCACAAAGAACGATTGCTAATCATAGATTCATCATTCGGTATATGCTACATAAAAATAGAGGACTAACACTTGGTAATTTTCATTTGTGGGTTGATGACCATGCAATTACACAGGCCTGTTCCGGATTTGAAAAGATTCGGGTAGCGCAAATGGCAAAAGTGCAATACAGAATGGCCCAGAGCGCACAAGCAGCTGCCTCAAGCTACTAAATATTGGTGGTTTTGCTGCCACGTGTTTGAGGCACGTGACACTTGTCCAGAGAGTAAATCTCGGGCCACTTGTTCAAATAAAAGTTTAGAAACAAAATAAAAACAAGAAAATTGGCTGTCACAAAATAATAACAATCAATTGGCTGTTATTTAAGTAGTTAACATTTAAACAAGAAAATTGGCTGTTAACATTTATCGTCTTCATATACTGCGAACTTATCTCTGCTCCTGGCTGTTACCTAACGTGTATTTAAAATTTATCATACAATCTTATGATAGTTTGACATATCAGAAATATTTTTTCGTATTCTGGAACAAGGAAGAGTTTGGGTTCTTGGACGGTTTTACCCCCTTTTTTTTAGCGTCTTAAAACATAGTATATAATATTTTTTTAATTTTATGTCCAGTGTAAAGTTTTACTTCCTTCATGTACCGCGATACATTTCTGCTCCCTGTGTTTTCTTGATCAATTTACCCTTATCGAGAATAAAATAAAAAGATTAATAATCATATAAAACTAAGACTTCTTAATTTTAAAACTAAAAAAAACTACATACCTTACAACTTCCAAACCGCTGTTCATCAGATCACACAAGTTACGATATACGTTAATGAGTGGGACACCGGATGAAGAAATCGATTACGAGTCAGACGAAGTCGTCAGAAATCCACATATAATATTTTTATACTTCTTGGTTATTGAATGTGGAGTGCATCAGAGTATGAAAAAAACAAATTACATAGTATGCTTTAAGACTCTCATCAGAGTATGGTATTGTACACTGAGGGGAAATCAATTGGTAAAAATAAATTGGTACGTATAAAAAACAAATTGTAAGTTTGTTGATCCTTTTTTGTGGTACACGAGGAAGATAAGTTTTAAGTACTGAAATAACAGTCATTTATTTGTTTTTGAGTTTATTTGCATGGAAAGAAATATTTATGATTGACAAGAATCGCATAGAAACACATCGCGTGGAAAGTATTCATATTAGTTTAGATACTACCTTAAATAATAAAGTTCCAGACTCCGATAACCACCGGCAGAGATGGGCGGATTGTTGGATGCGAATCTTCCAACGCACCGTACTCATTGTGGTCGCAAAAACCATAGCACCAGGGATCCGAATCTTTAAGGCTTTAGCCCCAACAGCCTTGCTAATGGAATATGCTATCGAAGTAGCAAACACCGCGCCTCTTACCCGGAATATGCCATGCTCGGACTCGGAGACCAAGACGGAACCGCTCAGCTCTGATGAAGAGCAACCCTCTAATGCCGCGCGACTCCATTTGCCAGCTTCGGCTAAACGATAGGAGTAAATCGGTCAAGAAAAACACAGGAGCAGAAACAACAAATTATGAATAGGAAATCTAACAGCATAATAAAATCTATTTGGTTTGTATAATAATTCCTAAAATATAATAACCTTATTTTTAACACGACCATCAAAAAGAAGAATAACAGCACCACCAAGAAGTCTTCAGCAGCAGCAGTCGTCACATTATTATAATTTATTATAATGTCGTCCAAGTGAAGAAGTGACAAAATCAATTAGAGTAGTAAAATGTAAGACTCTGTATGTAATGCATTTATGCTAAAAAATCGTGTTCGAGATAGAAAGTTGTGTGGAATAGTATAAGAACAAAGGTGCGTTGAAGCACTGGATCGCGAAAGATATAATGAATAAAGCATCGGTATCAAACACAAACAAGTCCTTTCTTTTTTTGTACAAGCTCGCCAGGGTATGCCCAAATTTGCTTGTCGAGGCTTACTCGGTGGGCGGGCTTCCTTCAAGCTTAAATTCGGATAAACATTATATTTTTATTCGTCACCGGCCAAGGCTGCTGGTTTTGTTGCGCTGTGGTGCTGGAGAAAGTAGTTACAGCCATGTGCAAAGCAAGATCTTACCAGCCGACCCGATTTCAATACAGATTTCGCGACAGGTGTTGGGACTGTATTGTTTTGTTGCACTAGACAATGGTGACATATACCTATTTGAAGTGAAAACAACAAAGGATGAAGTCGGTCAAAGCTGCGGCATGTCTAGCACTACAAGGTCTGAACTTCAGCTGCTACTAAGGTTTAAGATGGAGATACCTCATTCTCGAAATTTTCAATTGTGTCTGTCTTCACTTCTCTTTTCAGGAGACTTTATTGATGCACGTGTACTAGTTGTCGACTCGAGAGTAAAAATAAGACTGATTACCTCTGAAGAGTCCAGTAAAGTATGTATTGCACTGTTACAGAAGGAGAAAGGTTTGCAAGCCACTCAATCATTTTTTATATCCTGGAATACAAACAGATTATCGCTACCATTATTCGAGGCCATGTTTGGGAAGCAGTTACATATATGGAATGATGATACAGTAATAATCTTATCTGGGTTTGAGGATGGGAGTCTGCAGTGGGTAGTTGTTGATACGCATTTGCAAAAAATTGTCCTGCAATATTCGCATTTATTGTGGCTTAATCCTAGTGAGCAGAGAACGAATGAAACAATAAGTCATATTATCCCAGTTTTTTATCGTTGCGCGAAGGCGGTGCCTAGTACAACTAACGATATAGTAGCTATAGTTTTGCTCGGTGTCCATGGAACCCTGAAAACAATTTTTGCACCAGCTAATAATCGCTCCACATCTGCTGTGTGTGGCATTTGCGCTGCAGTGCTGGGTGGCAAATTACAGGATGTGAAGAAAATAAACTCTGCATGCGTAATTGGGGAAATTCTTGTATACTTGGTGGACCACACATTACATGCTATAAATATTTTTTCAAAGTTTGGTATGGAATATGACTTATGCGGATTACCTATGATTTCGTTACAAAAACCCGTGAAGATTCTGCAGATGAATTCAAATTATCTTGTTATAATAAATGCGGATGGGAAAATTAGTAGATGCAATTTAAACAACTTATTGGTGCCAAAGATAGATATCATGGAAGATTTCCAGACGGAGCAATACAAAGCACATAGTACCTTTAATCCCGAAAGAAAACGTTTATCTTTGCCAGAGGGAGGCGTCGAATTACAGCAGTTGGTTGAAAACCTTCAGTGCTCTTGGTTGAGCGAATCAGCACAGACAGACGGCATTTTTGTATCTTTTGTTTCCTCTAAGTCGGGGAAAGCTAAGGTGCCAATAATATCAACCTTCAGTATAAAAATCAAAGAAAAAACTGTAGGCATGGCCCAACTCAGCAAACAAAGTTTCTGGGTTTTGATCGCAAGAATCCATATCGGGAAATTCGGTGTTGTAGATGAGGTAAAGTATTATACCGTCGGACTACAGGAGTTGCCTGTTGTCAACACAGCCATAGATGGAAATTCTTGTATCTCTTGGGTCATAAATGCGAACTTCGTAGCTGTTGAACCCATTAAAATCGACGTGTTTCTTTCCGCCCATAATCGGTATTATGAATGCGTTACTTTACAAGGAAGGATGTTTGTTCACCTGAGTTCGTCCCTCTTTGATCTTCTTGATTGTTGTTGTATGAACCACCAATCTGCAAATAAAAAATCGTCATCAGTCAGGGTTGCAGAAGAGCAACGCAGCTCATTCGAAAAACAGCAGCATTGCCAACCACTCAAGATAATGTTTTTGCACACAGGTACTCTGAATTCACTTTTGCTAAACACGCAACTTAAAAAGTTGTTCCCCGAGAAATATAACTACAAAAGGGTGAAAACAGCGATGAAATTTCCAATTGGTTGGGAATATTCTAGTTTGCACATGGGCAATATTCAAAACAATATTTGTACATTTGAAACGCCGAGATTTCATAATGGGGAGGCAAAACTGGTCGTTCACCTGTATAGAAATGTATATGAAAACTTCCAGACAACCCGAAAGGAGATGTACGCAAACTTATCACAGATGAGTATTTTCGCAGATTCGCCTGCTACCCTGTCATTGGTTCGCGCCGCATTATATTTTCGAGTCTGCTTAACCGCGTGTTATCTTGGGCGTTTAAAGGGCACCGACATTGATGACAATCGTTCAGCTCTTCTTGAAGAACTTGCACATATCCAATCGATGTTTTGTAGCGCGGGCAGTCTAATAGGATACTGTTTAAATGGAATAACGACCATGCGTTTCCCCTGCTGTAACCAAGTACAAATATTAAATGTTGCCAATGCTGTAAAATGTTTGTATAATCAGTGGCATTACTGCGTAAACAAATTCTGAAAATATTTCTTGGCTGTATTTTTTACCAATGTGTTTTGTTGTTGTGAAGTTTAAGAATTAAGATAAAACGACAAAATATATGCTGTTATTTAAGATTAATATCGAAAGTTACATTTGCGCAGAAAAAAATTAGCAGAGTATAAAACATGAAAAGGAAGTAAAACTTCAGTGGACAAATCAAACTATTTTGCAAGGAAGTACTCACATATGCATCTATGGTAACTTTTTAGATATATTTTATAAACACTCTCCAAACGTTCACTTTGAAGGGCTTCAGTTTGTGTAACCAGTTTCCGTTTTATTGATTGTTGCCCAACATAAAGTTTGTTGAGCAACTGACGCTCATCTGATTGTGTTGTTGCACGATGTAAATCTTCATCAAAATCAATGAATTATTCTTCATCAGCAATGACACGAATCCGCTTAACAATCAAATTTTGTGCTCAATATGCTTCTATTCGCATAAGTAACTGATCAGGAATTAGATCCTGTGCGTTATACGCCCACAAGGCTGCAGAGCATAATATATACCCAACCCCATCAATAAAGTTTTTTGAGTCAGGAAATAAATTCAGCACCAGTTCATCTGTAAGCGATAAATATCTATAGCAGAAAGAATAAATAGACATTGCCTATACATTATAAGAAAGTCTAAATCTAGATTTCAGTTCGCAGAAATTCGCAGTTCATTAATTTTAACTACTTAAATATCAGCTAGCAAATTTTCTTGTTTTTTGAATATATTACAATTGGGATTTTTGTAGCATAACATTCATTATGAATAAACTCATATAAATACAGGTTTATAGTATTACAGTACTATTTCAATATCTTGACTGTTGTAACAGACCTTTTTCAGTACAACATCTGGTACAACAAAAAATATTATTTTATATAATGTGTGTATATTATTTGGTAGTCAATTATAAATTAAGTATAATATCCCTATTAAAAATTGTTGTACGGAAGGCATGTATATTAATTATTTATAACCCTAATTTATTCCTAATTAGGGTAAAATGGTACAACAAAATGCAACTGCCCTTGTATGACAATGTAAGTATAGGGTCCAATATAGTTAGGGTTAGCTTAGCATCAAATAGCATAAAGACAAGTAACCCTAATTATTCTGGTACAACAAAATGAAGAGTAACGTAGGAGAATGAGAGTGCAAAATAGATTGTTATATATTTAGGGTTAGAGTCTTCATGATATGAACATTTGTTGCAATAATATACACACATTCGGCTAAAAATTGTTGTACAACTTTTGTTGTAAGAGGGCTTATTACATAATAATATCATCATACGTATTATAATAATTATTATATATTTTAAATTACCCGTTATACAGGTAATATGTACTTGTATTATTTCTTAAGATACATACGAAAGTGACGTTTTTACGGGAAACACTTTGATATATTAGTAGTGTAGAGTGATTTACAAGTACATAAATAAGATAGAAAAATCAACTCGAAAAAGTTAAACACAAAGTTGCACAAGGTAAATAGCATCCAAAATAACTAAAAAAGGAAGAAAAACGACATGTTGAGTTTTTTTTTTCCTTCACGCACTGTCCGATTTAAATGACTCCTTACTGTAGAAGAACGACTAGGACTATTTTATTATTAATTATTTAAAAAAAAAATCAACCTGTTAGAGACTAATTGATTAAGAATTTTCTGATTTTTGGTAGCAACTTTATTAAATAAGCACACTATGATGATTTTCTCAGAGCACAAGGAAGGCGGTAGAAAGCGTTCTATAAGTTGATTTTGGTGGAGCACAAGGAAGGTGTTGAATAAGTTGTGACAAGCGTTCTTTAAAATGGACAAATTCCGTTGGTTCATGTTCAATAGCATACAACGGAAACATGCGCTCCCAATATTCCCGGTAAAAAGTACAAAAGTTTTGCACCACCCGAAGCAGTTTTTGGAGGAATTAAAGTTTCAGATTAGGAACTCTAAGAAGATTGTTTCAATTGCTTCTTTGTATATTGGTACTGGAAGCAGCGAGAAGGATCTCGTATGGGAATTGGAACAGGCTGTAAGAAATAATATAAAGCTAAAATTGAGGATAGTTGTAGACAAGAACAGGGGCACTCGCCCGGCACCAAAAACAGGCGCGTCGACTGCAAGCATTTGCAGTCGTTTACAAGGTACATTTCCAGGCAATGTCTCCGTGAATTTTTTTGAGATGCCTGCTGCTGCGACTGTAACGAATGCTCGGTCTGTGGTTGAATCCCTTTTTCCATCTAGATTAAACGAAGTGTTCCGTACTTTTCATTTGAAAATTTATGCTTTCGATGACAACGTTATTGTGACGGGGGCAAACTTAAGCGAGGACTATTTCCGAAACAGGCAAGACAGATATTTTGTTCTGCACTGTGCTCCGCTCGCTCGATTTTACCACATGCTAGTTCATAATATAAGTGAATACTCCTTTAAACTGGTTACGAGTCACGGAAACGAGAAAGAAATTGATAGTAAAAAATCGATTCCAAGACTGGAAATGCCTAAGCGAAGTGAAATGTCTTCACTAGCGTCTAGTATTGAAATTCTTTTCCATGAAACAAACCAACAGATAGCAAAGAATTCTCCATCCCAAGTAATCGAGATGTACACAGAAAGCACTGTTGTCGCCCCTACTTTGCAGATGAAGGCCTTAGGCATTGAATATGACGAAAATGTTACACTACAATTTCTAGACTATATGGTATGTGCAAATAAACAACTGCAACATGGTCACAGGGGCAAGCACCAGCTTCGCATTGCTTCAGGCTACCTGAATTTCACTGATGCTTACATCGGCTCCTTGGCAGCGTCTGATGCGCAAATTTCTGTCGCAGTCGCATCGCTGAAAGCTAATGGGTTTTATGGATCGCCGGGGCTCTCAGGCATTCTACCAATAGCCTACAAAATTCTTGAACACCGTTGCTGGAATAAGATTAATTCTGGGCGTTTGAAAACAAGCCGAAATCTTTTATGTATATTGGAGTACGAACGGAGGAATTGGACCTTTCATGGAAAGGGGATGTGGTATGCACCAAAGCACTCAAAATTCCCTTCGGCTTGTTTGATTGGTAGTCCTAATTATGGTTGGCGAAGTGTAGATTTTGATATGGAAAGTCAAGTTTTGATTCATACAACTTGCAAAAGCTTGCAGCGGAAGATGCATCGTGAATGGAAACTATTAGAAAAGTTTGCGGGCGAACTTCATCCCTCCACTTTTCCTCGGGAGAATATGATGCCACACTACTCTATCTCTCAGGAATATAGCTGTTGGATTCACATAATTACTCATCTGATCAAAAAATTCATGTGATTGAAATTAATGAAAAAAGGGGGTGCCAGTTCAAGAACCAAATCTCCTCCGGTTGCCACAAAAAAAATTGTGGGCTTTCAAAAGATCTTTCCCAATTTCTGGTCAAGACTCCAATTGGCTAATAAACAGCGGCTAAATGTTTCATAGGTGCTCGTTTTCTATTGTATTGCTCTATCAAAGAATGATTGTTAACGAATTTGAACTTAAAGACCCTTCCCAAATTCTGGCCAAGATTCCATTACGCTATTATTTAGATTATTTATTAAAATCGAAATAAGATGCTGTTGTTTAGATATCTTATTAAAAACAAGAAAATTTGATATCTTATTAAAAAGCAAGAAAATTGGCTGTTATTTAAGTAATTAAATTTAGCTTCCTCTTTATGAATAAAACAAGAAAATTGGCTGTTATTTTTATAAGTAATTAAATTTAGCGTCCTCATACCCTAATCCTAACTTGGTTCTGTAGTTTTGTTTCATTATTGGTTATCAATCA
>LT642351.1:0-21696 GCA_900128585.1 Stramenopiles sp. TOSAG23-3 | reverse complement strand
AAACGGGCATTTAGAAATCTGTAAATTGTTAATCAATGCAGGTGCAAACATTGATCAAATAGACCGATCGAACGGATTTAGCACGTTGCATTATGCTGCGTGTAAGGGAAATTTGAGAGTCATCAAGTACATTTGTTCGCTAGGAGCAGTGGTGAACGTCCTTGACCATTGTGGACGATCGCCCTTGCATTACACGGCAGAGCTTGGTTTTATGGAATGCTGCAACACTTTCATTTTGAACGGATGCAACGTGAAACAGCAAGATAACTGCGAAAGGTCTCCTGCCGACTGCGCGTATAGACGAGGGCACATGGAGGTAGCCGAATTTATACGCTTGGGTTGGAATCTGAAGACAGACCGTGGGCGTACGCACCTTGCGATGAAAAGTTGGAACAGTGTCTGCAAAGCAAAGATGGAAGGGAAATCAGCTAGTGAGATTCTAGCAATTGGTAGGGGTGAAACGAAGCAGGCAGCTGGGCATAGGGGGAAACTGCCGCCGCGATTGATGCAAGCGTATGGATTGGTTATCCCCGAACCAACCCCACCTCCTCCAAATGCAATTTTGCCGGACGAGAAAAGAGAAAGAGAGAACGAAGCGAGAAGCGCGCCATCGGAGGGGGGGAAAATGAAAAAAGCAAAAAAGCGCGTAAGACGGTTGCCTCCCATTAAAAGATGAGTTTGTAAGGCAATAGCTGCGCACTAAGAATAAGGATTTAAGAATGACGAGAGTTCCTTTAAAATATAACCCTTACTGTTGTTGTACAAAATAAGAAACTTTCCCACCTTCCGCAGTATTCGCCGGAGCAGGTGGCCCAAAAGGTGAAAACCCGCTTGAAATTATATCCTCAAGTCCATAAAACAATGGTTTTGGTAAATTTTCGTCCCACTTCGTCCATTTCCACCCTTCGCACTTGTTCGGTTCCGTGTTCACTGGTTCATCCTCCCCTTTGTACTCTGCGGTCACAAGTGGAATTAAATAGTGATATCCGATATCGTTACGGCAGCAGTTAACAAAAGCAACTGTCCGAGCGTTCTCAACGTCCAAATTAGTTTCTTCTTTCACTTCCCTGACGGCAGTTTCTTCAAAAGTCTCGCCAAACTCGACATGGCCTCCGGGTAAAGCGTACGTTCCCAAACCATCCTTGTTTAACCGTTTACCCAACAATACACAGCCTGGATACTTCGCAGAAGTTACAAAACAACCGACTCCAACTTTCGGCCTTGCCGGTTGTGGTGTTGACGAGTCTCCCATGTTTTGACGATACCAGAACGGGGGCGCGCTTGCTCTGAAGCAATAAATAACTAAATGTTCAGGACAATGCAATTAGTCTTTTTCTAGTAATTATCTCTGCGAATAAATCTAAATAGGAACCGATTCGTAAATCTCGAAAAATACCCATTTATTAGAAAGATGTGAAAGTACCCGTGATACAGAAAATTGGTATTATATTTCAAATTTTATTTTCAACAAAACATACAACAACAACAACAACAACGCACGCACGCACGACGCGGAAGAAGAAGAAGAAGAAAGAAAAAAAACAAGAAAGAAGGTGTGAATCTTTTCAAATCTCACAACAACAATAATATTATATACATATATCATAGAAATTGAAAATATTAAAAACAACAGAGAAGAATGCAACTACTAATAATATTTTCAAGAAGAAGAAGCAATGATGAAGAACAACGAACAACAAAACCACAGCAGCAGCGAAGAAAGAGCGAAAAAAAAAAAAATCATCTCATCTTCCTATTATTTTATTTTAATATCTTCTTTTTTTTTTCTTTTTTTTCTTTTTTTCTTCTTTTCTTCTTCTCTCCTCCTACCTCTCCTCTTCTTCTTCTTCTTCTTCTTCTTCTTATTATTATTATTATTTTAATTATTATAAAACTTCTTCTTCCCTTTAACCAATTAACCAATCCACATTCTTTGGGATCGTATTTCTTGAAAAGAGTTTGATCTTCCACCAGAAAACAACGGTTGGTTGACATTTAAGTATAAATGAGCGAGGGATGCAAAAGTAGCGTCTCAGATCGTCTTTCCTTCGGTTAACTTTTTCCTTTGTATTAAGAATGGCCGATAGCGAGCCTCGGCCTGAGCAGGAAGCAGAAGACGAAGCTCGACGCGTTCGCTTTATAACTGATAAGACGGAGATACGCGATCATGTGAGTTACATAGTGAATTTGCGCTGTGGCACATACATCGGTATTCGGGTTAATAAAGGATCTGTTGGTATCGAATTAGCGGCACCTCCAGAGAGAAGAACAAAGAACGGAATTACCATATTCAAAGTTCCTTCAAAAAGTATCGCTGATGCGGGAGTCTTGAAAATAGGGGATCAGCTTGTTTTACTTGAAAATCACGACATGACTAACATGAGCTTTAAGGATGCAATGTCGCTGTTTCAGCTGTATTCAAATTCGCCGCGTGTGATTTTCTTCTTTAGACCAAGCACGGAGAAAGCGAAAAGTGCAAAAGAGACGAATGGGACTACTGCAAAGGTTGTACACTCCCCTCGTACCCGTAGAGGCCGAGTTGCTGGGAGAAAGAGAAAAACTCCTTCTAGAAAAGACAAAGGGTCACAACTCCCGTCTGACAAGGCTGTTGTAGATGTTGAGAGTGTGAGCGCACAAGTTAGCAATGCGCACGATATTATTGACTTACTAGATTCTTCCGATGACGAAGGGCAGACGCCTGCATCAACAGCGGGAACGCCTTCTCTCCCCAGGAACATGAAATGTTTGAAGTCTGGCAACCCTCCCCTTAGCTCCTTGCGTCCAGTCCGTTGCCAAGATGGTAGTAAAGAGAACGCAAATACGACGGGGGTTGATTCCTCTAGAAAAGGTCAATTTCCCTCCTTACGCCCGTACAACATGGAAACAATTGTGTCTACCCCTTTCGGGGAGGGCGTCGTCGAAGAACGCCAGCTTCGGTTCGTAAAATCTGGCAAAAACCAAATGCGCTCGGACTCATTGACACATTTGGAATGGGACAAAAACATTCAGCAAGTAAGATTGGAATGGGGTGCTGTCGGGTACGTTAAAGTAACCCAGATGGTGGATCTGGGGTCTAAAACATTTTGCCGCTACTTACCAAAATCGAAATCAGAATCAGCACGCCGTCAAAAACCAATAACCATCACCCGTGCAGATTTTTATCGACTAAGACCGAAACACTACCTAAATGACACGCTGGTTGATGTTTGCATACAGCGTCTAGTAGAGACTAAGATGTCGAAAACTGCGCTCGAAAAGGTTCATATTTTTAATACACACTTTTTTCAACTCCTACAAAAAGGCAGGGAAGTTGATCTTGTGAATATCATGAATAAGAAACGGGATGAAATCTTAAACAAGAAGTTTTTGCTTTTTCCGGTATGCCAGTTTACTCACTGGAGCCTGGTTATGGTTTGCAACTTAAACAATGATTTCCAGGCATGCAAAGACTTTGCCATTGTAACCATGGGGAATAATATACGGCAGAAATGTAGCGCTGGGACTGATGTAGGTGCGACGAAAGGAAATGAAATGAAGCGGGCGACCGAAGACAATGAATTTAAGGGTAAACTGGAAGACACTGGCAAAATTGGGCCACGAGTAGCACACTCCAATAGCCCGAAGGAATCTCAACAAGATTTGTCAGCACACACAGAAGTGCCGTGCATTCTGTTGTTTGATTCATTGGGTCATCATAGGGCGCAGGATGTTTTTCGTAAGCTCCGTAGCTTGTTTACAAAATTTTTGAAACACGGAAATAGTGACGAAAGTCCGAGGCTGGAGCTGCAACGCGAGGATGTAGAGGAAACGGTGGATACAAAACTCTCGGCGGGCAAAGATGCGGAAGGGCCCGTTGTTGCGCAAAACGAAGCGCAGCAAAGTGATGGAAAACCTGCTACGAACGAACCAAAGGGCAAGCAAAGAACATTAAATTTAACGGCTCAAAACCTTCCTGGGTTTTCCGTCCAAGATTTACCACGGCAGAAAAATGGATGGGACTGTGGGGTATTCATTGCCCTATATATGGAAGCAATTGTTTGTAACCTAGAGGGTCTCGACACTTCGTTCTTCTATGTCATTCGCAACAGAAAGAAGTTGTTCAAGAATGTTGATGGTCCGAAACTTTTCGGGGAGAAAGATGCCGATGACTACCGGGAAGGGCTGCAGAGGTATTTACAAAGTTTTGTTACCAAAAATATCTCAATCCCTTCGACTTCTCGTGCACGAAGAAGCTCCAACAAAAGACAGCGCCTGGGGGTTGGAGAAGTGGTCGTATAGTACGGCGTGTGAGAAAACAAACGGGTATGAGTGGGTGGTTAGGATATTTTTTAGTGTGTCACGAACCAAGTTAGTGTTATAATTAGGTTTTTGAAGAAGAAAAAAAAAAAGAAGAAGATCATCGACGCGACAAAAACAGCAGCAAGAAAACTATAAAAAAATATTAATAAAATAACGACCGACCCACCATGTCCTTTGTATTTCAAAGCGCACAAAACAATTATTTTTTTTATTATTAATACAGTACAGTATTATGTTTTTTTTATTTTTTAAAAAATATAAATAATATAAAAGTCATCTTGATGATAGACGACTACGAAGATATTATTATTTTATTAGAACAATAATAGGTCTCTCTCTCCCTTCTCCCTCTCCTACATTTTATTATAAATGTGTGGTGCTGCTGTTTTGTTATTAGTCGTCTTCTAGTATAATATTTAAAATTGGAAATTATTTTTTATATTATTGGTACAACAATAATAATAATAAAAAAAATAAAATAACGACGAATGATTCGATCCTTTCGTTTCATTGTGATTTCAACATATGCAATAAAAATGGAACGGCGGTCATCATAGAATTTTAGGGTTACATTTTTTTCTGTCCATTATATAGTTCTATAGCAATCTGAAGTTCCAACCATAGCCCGTAAACCACCAGGTCCCAGCAAGAATACGAAGAACGAGTATACAACAATGACCGCAGCTCAAGGTACCGACTCCTTTACGTTGGCGATCCGCTCCATGCAAAAGTATTGGAACACGACACCTTACCACGTCATGCTGAATCCAAGAATGGCTTCTGACAATAACGCTTCGATAATTGCGTTTCTTGTCTCTCTTTTTATGTTGGGTGTTGTGGATATCTTGTTTTTTTCAAACCTTGTGAAAGTTGGTGGAACCAATGCTCGCTGGTTTGGACTGCACTCTTTCGCCAATCTTTTTGTCGTTATTTTTTCACTGCCGGACGTATTAGAACTGATCGTAAACCCAATAAATTGCCTCAATCCAAAATGTGACTTCTCTAGCTATGCGTGTACCGATCTGCCAGTATGCATCATTGCAGCAATACACTTGTACCACATTCTGGCCTTTCGACTGACATGGGACGATTGGTTTCACCACCTTGTATTTGCACTATGCATCGTTGGCTTACACTTTTGTTACAACTGGGGTCCAGCATCATCCTTTTTAAGTTTTTTCATCTCTGGGTTTCCAGGTGGGGTGGACTATTATATGCTGACTCTGGTCAAACTTGGAAAGATGCCATCTTTGCAAGAAAAGCGTATCAACCGATACATTAACGTCTGGTGCCGTGGCCCAGGGTGCTTGGCCACGGGAGTACTGGTGTACACGTCGTACATGAGTGGGTTCAAGCAAGTCAATCCAATCGCCTTGTTTTTTGGTGTTGGATTGGTCGTATTCAATGGGCAATATTACATGGAGCGAGTTGTTGCAAACGTACGTAGAACGCCCATCTTTCAGAACCAATCACACACAATAATTACTAACACACATTTTGCACTTACAGCACGCCATGAAAAGCTATGTTGAAATTCAAACCGAAAAAGCCAAAACGCAGCTCAGTGAGGTGGAAGAGATACGATCAACTTCTGGTCTTCATAAAATCCCATCGTTGGAAAACCTGCAGAGCATTGGGAGTAAGGTAAAGCGGATTGTCAGCAGGGAAAACCTGGCAGACGCCTATTCCACGTCGAACAAGATGAAACGCTCGTAATTGTATCACAATCGTTTCATCGCCTTCATTGAAACCAAAACCGACAACAAATAAAATGACTTTTTTTTTTAAGTTAACGCGTATTCCGGACAAGCCAGAAAGAGATACGGTACGGTACCAAATAATTGGCACCACAAGAATTATTTCTCCTAATAGTATACCAACCCTAATTATAGTGTTAGTGTTAATATTAGGTTTTATATTTTTTATTGTTCTTTTTATAATAAACCTAAAAAATAGGATTTTTCATTACAGGAACACACCATTAGGATGATTTTTAACTAATACATAGAAATAGCAAAGAAGTGTTTTTTTATTTCACAAAAAATGGTTTAGTTTAGTTTCACTCTACGCATTTGTATAGGTAAATATTACAAGTACAAAAACATGGAATTTTATCGCAAAAACTTAAAATATCGTATTTGTAATCTTAGCCTATTGGCACCTATATAAATCGGTATAGTGAAAATAAACTAAACCATTTTTTCTGAAATAAAAAAACACTTCTATGCTATTTTGATGTATTAGTTAAAAATCATCCTAATAGTGTGTTCCTGTACTGAAAATTCCTACTATTTTTTACGTTTTTTATAATCTAAAATAATTATTATTTCTATTTAAAAGTAATAAACAATAAACAATAAACAACCAACATTTCACCGATTGTGAAAAGTACAATACCGTTAGTCGTTTCGCCATTTATGCATGTATATTTTAATAATTAAGGAATTATTATATCACTTATTATAATTTAATAACATATATATATATATAGTACATGTATTATTTTATGTTTATCTATATATATAATTTATCCTTATATTCTGAAGCAACGCTTTTTCTTTTTTTTTAGAAGAAGAAGAAGAAGATTAAATCTATCTCCTCTCTCTCCTCAATTAAATAATAATAACACTTTTTAATTTTATATTATATTACAACATCTTCACACCATTGACTTCATCTGTCTTTCCGATCATGTAACCAAAGTACGAAACGAGAAAGTTGCTTTGACAAATGTAAAAGAAGGTAACAAAAAAATTGTGAAAGGTTGCTTTTGTTCTCTTTTTGTTCTGTTTGACGTGGAACTGTAAACTGATTTCTTCATACCCTTCGAATAAGAAGCGCGCAATACACCGTTTTAGTTCTAGTTCAAGTAATTTCTAGACACCATGGCGGATAAGAACCCAGGTGCGCCGGACGCTACGAACATAATGACCACAGAGTTTACGAACCCTTTTCGCTTGCCCTCCGATGAACAAGTGTTCCTGATGAGGGATGAGCAACGGAAGCAAGCGAAAGAAGAACGTGAGCGACTCAAGAACATGCCTGTGTGGGCCAAAACTACGTCGTCCATGAAGCAGCAGCAGATTCGTCGCATCAAGGATGACGATATTTTGCCAGGGGCGGGCGCCGTTATGAACAAACAAAGCAGGCACACGAAAGGCCTCGTCGCAGCAGCGACGGCGGCGATATCAAAAGACCGGCGAAGGGAAAAGGAGAGTATGTCAGAGTTTATAAGCAAAAAGCGAGAAATGTTTTTAGTCCAGATGAGTTTAGACACAAAGCGTGAAGAAATCCGAAAGTTGGAGGAGAAGGCACAAATGAAAGAGCAAGCGTTGAAGAAAAGTGAGCTGATGCTAGAAGAGGACGCGATCCGCTTTGATACGTTCCTGAAAGAAAACGATCAAAAGGCCCACGAAGCTATCAAACTAGCAGAAGAGGCGACCAAGGCAAAGCAAGTGAAGCTACAAAAGATCAAAAACCTGACCATCGAAATCCAGCAAGTCGAAAACGAAATGAACAAGTACAAGGAGCAGTTGGAGGACTGCGAACGGTACAAGAAGTTCTTGGACGAGCTGACGCCGCCAGAGTATTTCGAAGAACAGTACAACTTGAAATTGCAGCGGGCAAAAGAGAAGAGGGAGAAAGTCCACAGTGAGCAGACTGCAATGTGGGAGCAAAAGTGTGCGCTGATCGAGGCCGATTATGCAGAGAAGGAAGCGGAAGAAAAACGGAAAGCAGAGGCTGAAGGGATTAGGCAACGAAAAAAATCGAAGAAGGAAGCTGCCAAGCAAGGGCCAGTGTTGCCCCCTGAGCCCGAATTTGACGACACGGACGAAGATTACTTGTCGGACTCGGACCCGCCCATGTATTTTAGGGAACCGGAGCAGCTGTTAGATATATTTACCGCGTTGGAGGAACAAAACTTGTTCCTTATCCAAAACTCGCAGGAGACAGAGCAAGCGCTGGAAGAGTTGAAGCAAACCTTCCGTCGCACGAAGCAAGAAATGGAAGTAAAAACTTCCGCGTTGGCGAAAAACATTAGCGTTCTAGAAGGTCAAATTGAGAAGGAGCAAAGCAAAGCCGGTGCTTTGAAGAAGCGGGCAAAGGCCAGCACCGGCGAAGACGGGCAAAAAGCTCTGTTGGAGAAGTTGGAGTCCAAAGTCCGCGGTGTGTACGAGAAGTGTGGCTTTAACGCAGAAAGCAAGCCAAGCACCCTCACGATGCTCACGGACTTAGAGGCCAAACTTGAAGAACTATTGACGCAAATGGAACAAATGCCGGAAGACTTTGTTGTCAGGGCAGAAAAACACAAAGAAAATGAGCGACGAGAACGCTACAGGAATGCAAGGCTGAAGGAGGCTGAAATTAAATACCGAGAAAAACTGGAAATATCCATGCGGCGGGCCATGCAGGCACCAAAGAAGCGAACGGGGAAGCCGATTATGACTCGCAGCAAACCGCTATTTAGAAGGAAAAAGGTCGAGGCAGTCGAAGAAGAAGACGAGCATGCAGCAGATCAAAAATACTTTCAGTAAAGCATTTTTTAAAAATACGTTCGTTCAACAACTACTTTGACGACTTACGAAGTAAGACTTTTTATAAAAGAGTCACATTTGGTACAGTACTATTTCGAATGCAAACGTTTTTTTTTTATACTCTCGTAATAAACATGTATTTGGAAGGTACCTGGTACAGGTACTAAGTACACAATACAAGGGTGGTATTAATAACATATAATAACGTAAGGTATGTTATGCTGCTTATTATTATGTTTAAGATAAATTAATGGTACTAAAGTATGTCTACAAGCAAACAAAGCATTGCTGCTGAAATATTATACAAAAAAAGCAATGTGAATTTCTATCATGTACAATTTAATGGAATTCGCTTATCGATTTCCTCTGCTTTAGTAATTTGCTCCCTCCATACAAGGAGAACATTATCCCAGCGCCCATCAGACCGTAAAGTCCCATTATTTTGGGCCCACGTGTCATTTTGTACACCACCCCTGTCGCAAACCCAGCAGCGGTCGGTATTCCAACTTCCGCAAGTTCACGGGGCACGTAATGGTCCAACTCAACCTGTTCGATGCCCGCCTCCATCATACTAAACATCATTGCTAGGGTCGCAAGCATGTTGCCGGCCCTAGACCCGCGTTTGCCAGCACTATTCAAAAAACTATTTAGTCGAATTTTGAACTTTCTAGAAGGGGCATTCTGCAAACCTTCGACGGCACCATAGAGCCCACCGAGACCAATACCTGACAAATAAGACACCCCTGTGTTGTACGACAAACGCTCGTACAAGCCTCGACCTTTGTAACCATCCAAATATTCTACACTGCTCCCGGGGGATTGCAAATGACCGCCGATATCGACGTTTTCGATCCCTGCGAACGGGTTCACGAACGTTTGGTTCGCTGCGTCACTGTTCGAGTCATATTTGTCCTCCTTGCCGCCGCCGTAAGAATCGTAAGCAGCCATGTTTCAAGTGCAATTGCTTGATATTTTCAGAGAACTAAGTTTCTGTGGACGTTCGTTCAAAGTGTTAGACAATATTGCTGCCGTTGGTACAGGTTTCATTCTATTTCACAAAAGTTTGGCTAATGGGAGCAAACACCATGTACATTCCGCGAAAGTACTTTTGCTGTGGAAGAAGAAATGCGGTGGAGGAGGAAGAACGAAGAAGAACGAACAACCAAACATGTGGTGGTGGTGGTTAATAATGGTGTGACGATGTATAATGCTATATTGTATTAATTAATATATAATAGAACGACTATACTACTATACATAAAAGTACCATTAGAATCGTCGCGAAGAAAATGCGAGAACATCGCTTATTAGCTTATTAAAACAACTGAGAGCAACAATATACCAGAGGACAACGAGGAGCTGACAGAGAAAAAGAAGAAGAAAGCAAGAAAAAAGATGAAGAAGAAGAAGAAAGCAAGAAAAAAGATGAAGAACTAATAAAAAAATGTAAACACCATGCTGTGTTTATGTATAACATTGTTCGATTACAGCTGATAAATTGTACAAAAAATAAAAAAACCTTCTGAAAGCCTTCTTCTACTTTATTTAAAATTATATATATACATATACATAGCATATATATTGTGTAGTGTAAATATTATCCACTATTTTTTCACTGCAAGGAGCAAGGAGGCAGGAGGAGGCAGGAGGCAGGGGAGGGGAGTCTAATCAATATCTTACCTCTGCAAAAAGCTGCAAGGATTCTAATTGCCTTACCTCTGGTTTGTGTTGCCGAGAAGCGATGCCCTGGACTTCTTTCGAAAATAAGGAACCATCTACTGATCTCTTCTTACGGTCGACATATGTGGCATATGTAACTAGCTCAGAGTAGATACATAGTGCAACGAAAATACGTTGGGAGGGAATAAGGTATGGACAGTAACGGTGTAGAAGCGGGCTTGGAGCTGCCTCAGTATACTGCACGAACGTTGCAAGATTTCAAGTTGGAGAAAGACGTCGAGATCCAGTCGGGGTATAAAGGCAAGTTTCTCCTCTGGTCCGTAGTATATGGGATCGGACTGAACGGTGCGGCCTTGTTTTATGGGACGAACGGGGCATTTGCAGGAAAGGACTGCAAGTACAAACTCCAGACCTATCTCATCGTATCTTCTATTCTGTCTTTTCCACAGATAATAATAACGGTGGCATTCTTTCGAAAAGATCCGTTGGACCTCGGCTCTTATAAATGGCTGCAGTCCATATACCGCGTTTGTCTCTTGCTCGAAATTATTTGGTATACAGTAGGGGCCGTTTGGTGGTCCGAAACATCTGGAACAGGTAGCGGTTGCAATGTGACAGTCCACGAGTTTGTGGGCGCGTACATTCTTTCGCAACTTATCGTAGGAACGTTGTTACACTATGTACATAGAGTGACTCAGGGCCAAATATTAAAGGACTACATGGCGATTCACGAGCATGCAGAGGCAAGGAAAAGAGAGCAGATGGAACGAGAACGAGAGGAGTACAACAGTGACGAGGACGGCGAATATGAGAACAGTGAAGAAGCAACCAGCGATGGTGCCGGGGCCGTACAAATTGATTTTTCAAACGTGGTTGAGTCGTCCCGTGAACTAACGGCCCTCGTGTCCCAAGCAAGCGAAGACCATGACGTAGCACTTCATAAAAAGCTTGAGCACTGTCAGAGGGAGGACGTGTTCTTCCTGCAGGCTGCGGAGCTTGAGGAAAGCAAGGAAATTGCGGGGGAAGACCAGGACAATGAAGACGAAGGAGTAGGACTTCTCCCTCGCCCATCCGTTGAAAATGAAATGGAACAGCTTGCTACTGAAAAAGCTGCTATTATTGCTGAAGAAGACGAAAAAAGGAAGGCGCTGATGAAGCTCCACAAAACAGTCATCCATGCGAAAATGGTTGCACATGCTGCTCATAAATTAATGTTGTCGCGGAAAAATCAGCATACTGACCACCACGATGAGATTACTCAGAAACTTTCAGAGTTACTTGCAGCAAAAGCAGCACTAGGAGACGACCAAGTTGAAGAGAAGAAGAGACTGGAAAAGGAACATGCTTCTCTCTCTGAAGATTCCGAAAAATTTGAGGCGGAGAAAGAACAGATTCATGCGAAAGAAAGTGAAACAAAAGAAACTTTAGTGTTGCTGCATTCTCAGGCCAGTGCCCTTGCGGCTAAATGTGCCCTGGCAAAACACATCCATGAACTAAATGAAGAGTTTTGATATTTTGACATTATAGTTCTGGTTTTAAAGGATTCAGTATTCTTCGTATTATTATTATTATTATTATATAGTCTAAAAAAATAATCATTATTAAAAAACAATATTCCTGCTGTGTTAATGTTAAATTATTTACATATATAAAATATTAATCGTCCGTCGTCAAAAAAAATAATAATAATAATAATAATACATTTTATTAATCCATCCGATCAATCGATCGATCGATCATCTTTTTATTTATTCGTTTTGTGTTTTGGTTTTTGTATTTGTTCCTCTCTTCTTCTTCTTTCTTCTTCTTCTTTCTTCTTCTTTCTTGTTCTTCTTCTTTGTCGTTTTTCGTCTTCTTTTTCTCATTCTCTTCTTTCTTCTTCTTTCTTCTTCTTTCTTCTTCTTTCTTCTTCTTCTTCTTCTTCTTTGTCGTTTTTCGTCTTCTTCTTCTTTCTTCTGGTTGTTTTTTTGTTTTTCTTATATAGATTGATTTTTCTGTAGATAGTACATGTTGTGTCCTTGTTGTTTCTTCTCTCTTCTTCTTCAACCCGACCCCATTTTTTTTTATTTTATTATTTTTTATTATTTAGTCGTCTCCTCTATTATTATATTATTTATTAATTATAAATGATGATGAGATATTATAATTGTTCTTCTCGCAACAACAAATAATGATCTCCCCGTAGTTTGATGATAGTCTTATACGAATTGACAATAACATAATCAACCAATCTAGAATGGGAAAATATTTGCAGGCAGTACCAGACGTTATTGTTAACACGGCATCAAAGTACTGAAGTTAATTGTTACGAGTCGCAGCTTTCGTGACACCAATTTGAATACGACAGCAACAACCACCATGCCTGCGAACTATCGAGTGCACTGTGCTGCCGCCGTATTTTTGCTTTTGGTGAACTTTTTTTCCTGCGGTTTTGCGCAGCATGTAGAAGGCAATAACGGTCAAATTTTGGACGCAATGCCATCGCCCAATAATCCGTCTCTTGCCAGAACACCGCCCATGGGGTGGATGTCGTGGCAAGTGTTCAGGTGCGAAGTGGACTGCAACCTGCATCCAGAAAGTTGTATCTCCGAGCGTCTCTTCAAAGAAATGACAGATACTTTGGTAAAGGATGGCTTCTTAGATGCTGGTTATGACACCATCTCCATTGACGATTGTTGGTTGAGCTGGGAACGTGATCCGACTAGCATGAACTTGGTGGAAAATAAGACCAGGTTTCCCAGCGGGATGAAGGCTCTTAGTGATTACGTGCACAGCAAAAAAGTAAAATTTGGTATCTACGAAGACGAAGGCAAAGAAACTTGCCAGCACTACCCTGGATCGGAAGGGTTTGAAACCATCGATGCGAATCTGTTTGCGTCGTGGGGTATTGATTATTTAAAACTTGATGGCTGCTACAACAACGAAACAGGTTTTGCTGTTGGGTACCCAAAATTTGGGTCTGCGTTGGCAAGCACCAATAGAAACATAACGTACTCCTGTTCTTGGCCTGCGTACCTCGGTGACAACGAAGGTGCGAAACCGTTTGGCGATATGATCAAAGCAGGGTGCAATTTGTGGCGAAACTGGGATGACATACAGTGCGAGTGGACCTCCCTCAAGTCCATTATTGACCACTGGGGAAATTTTAGTGAGCCCCTGATTGCGGCGGCGGGCCCAGGGCACTGGAATGACCCCGACATGCTGATTGTTGGGAACGACTGTATTACCTTGGTGGAGGGGGAGACCCAGATGGCAATATGGAGCATAGTCGCTGCGCCGATGATAATGGGCAACGATATTCGTAACCTAACGAAAGGGTCCCTGGGGCTCCTCACCAACTCTGAAATAATTGAAATTAACCAAGACAAGATGGGTGTTGCGGGAGGGAGGGTGCTTGATGCGGTACATGGTCATGGGTGCGAGGTGTGGTCCCGACCGCTACAAAATGGTGATCTGGCGGTCGTACTGTACAACCCAGAGGACTCGGGCCAGAAAGGGTGTGCGTTGGACCTGCAATATTTGAAATGGAACGGGGTGTATGCTAAACGCGCGTACGCCAGAGACGTCATACAGAAAAAGGACGCTGGGCCAGTTTGCGGGTCTTCGACATATCCCGTCGCAGCTCACGGTGTTAAATTTTTTCGGTTGAGCCTGAAGGCACCTAGTGGGAAAGCGGCGAACGGAGATTTTTCCGGGTGTTTGTAGAAAGCGCCGTTACCGCGTGACGCCGAAATTTACAGGAAAGAAGAAAATAATTAAGATATCTTATGTGATTAACGCGCGTGTTAATATTTTTTTTAAAGATCAGAGCAAATACACTACTACGCGTAATATATATATAATTTAAAAGTTTACTTTCTCTGGCACAAGCCTCCATCACTCCGCTCGCTATCTGAAGTTAAGAAAAATTCAGGCAGCCGGCTTGTGTTCCTTCAAATCTTCTGTGGTTGGTTGTGGACCTTCCATGATATCGGTCGCATACCTCAGTACAGTTTCGTCTTTTTGTACGTGCTGATCATTTTTCGCTTTCGCATCTACTAAAGTCCTGGCAATATCGTTCACACTACTAGTGACTTTCTTTGAGTCGTGGATGTTTTCGCTGACGCCTTTGATCGCTCTATCCCACTGTGCATCGCTCACTTCTCCCTTTGGCATCATCTTCGATTTCAATTCTGGGGTCATGGACCTTGCCAATGAAGCGTCTTGGTTCTTACTATCCTTACTATCCTTACTATCTGGTTTTTGGAGACCGTCTCTCAATTCTTCTCTCTCTTCTTTTTCTAACTTTGCGGAATCACTCATGTATGCCCGTAGCTCAAATTCTGGGGTGTCTGCAGGGGGTTCCTCGGGTCCACTAGCTATTTGCCCGCAATACTCACTCAAATCACCTACGGTGGGCGCATCCCCGACATTCTCTAAAATTTTCGCTGCGCGGTCACAATTTCGCCTTGCGCTGTACCGCGTGATGCCCTGCGGGTGCATCGGCATTACCAAGTGGTTCAAGCACAAGTTCTTCACCAACCCTGCCATGTCGCTTTCGCTAACCTTTTGTACCTGTACGGCTTCTTCGAAGAAGTCGCGGGTGTAGTTGACGCACTTTTTCATTTCTGCGTTCTTGTTGGCGTCGTTCTCGCTTGACTTTACAAGCTTGAGCATTTTCGTTTTCGTTTCATTTGCTTTTCGCTCGGTCTCCAGCGCGGCGTCTTTCGACGGCTTGAGGGCGCCTTTCTGGATCGAGTTGGAAATGTTCTGCAGCCCCGCAATGCTGGCCGCTTCTTTCGCCTTTTCAAGATCCGCACGATCCTGCTTGCGGCGTTTGGTCTCCGCCAAACCGCATTGGCCAATGGTGTGACAGAACCCAAGTGTTTGGTGGAATTCTAAGTCGCTGTCGCCAATGGTGTAGCCGCCTACACGGTACACCTCTGCCCCATTCTGGCAGCGAAGGGCAATGCCTGGGGTGGTCAACTTGTAGGCATCTTTCAAGTCTGGGTTGTTCTCCCACAGTTCGTACGGGTCAACCTTTTCCAACGCGGGCAATTTTGGTGTCATGTCTTTGCCGTCTCTCTTTGCAATCAAAGCATCTAAGTGCTTTTCGTCGCGAATGCCGGCTGCCTTCATGTTGCTTACCATGTTTGCTTCCATTTCCGTGACCCTGTTGTTGCGCTTGGCAAGCTGGTGTATTTCCTTGACGCGGACGTGATCGGCGTACGAAATTGGTTCTGGGCCGTGGGACGCGGCGCCCGTCCCGCCATCGTGGGCAGCTTCTCCTGCGTACGAATCCACCGAGACGCCGTAATTGATCATTTTCTGGCGAAGAACAGCGTGGTGGTTTTCCTGCATGGTCAACGACTTGTTCAACTGCTTCGTGTACCATTCGTATTGGTACGTGCGGTTGCCTTGGGTTGCGGGCGAAACGCCCGTTGCACCGGTAAAAGAATGCTTGTGGGCGCGTGGCAGGCCCGTGGCTCCAGATGCTCCTGTTGAGCCAGTTCCAGCCGTCTCTCCTCCTGTGGCACCAAAGGACGCTGTGGCACCAGCTTCTTCCGAGGAAATAACTTCCATGATGTCCAGAAGAGCGGTCGTACTCCGAATTTTCCGACCCCTTCGTACCACGCTGGGTTCGGTTTTCACTGTGCCGACTGATCTGGTCGCACGCAGAGAACCAGTGCCAGTGGCACCAGTTTTGCCGTTGGCCCCCGTGTTGCCGCTGGCGCCCGTGTTGCCGCTGGCCCCCGTGTTGCCGCTGGCCCCGGTGCTACCAGTGGCACCAGTGCCCGCCGTTGCGGCCATCGCTGCAAGGGCCAAGAGTCTGTTCCTTTTCTTCAGCTCAAATTGTTTCATTAAGCGCTCTTTGCAAAAGAATTCCATTGACTTTGCCAGGTACTTTTGCGCCGTTTTGTTCTTGGCCAACAAGCTTTCGAAACTGCGGGTGTCCGTTAGGCAAGAACCACAGATATCCTTCACCGGCTCGGCAACCGCGCCGGTTGCGCCTGTAAGGCCAGTTGCACCAGACGCACTCCCAGTCGCGCCGGTGGAACCGGTGGAACCAGTCAAACTATTTCCAGTGTGAACTGCTTCCTGTGCAGAGAGAACCCCCGACGGAGTTCTGCCATTAATGCCCCTTTTTGACAAGGGGACCGCATCTACGTTGCTGCAACTGGAAAGGAAAACTACCAGACACACCACTAAAGCTACGGTGGAACGACGTGCAACCATTGTTTTTAACACAAGACACAGAGAGAAAGTACTTCAAACACTTACAACCGTTTCTTTCTTTCTTTCGTACGAACGCCTTCCTCAACAAATACTCTTGTTAGATAACGTACTCGTTTCCTCGATCAAACACAATCTAATTTCTATCTCACTGTCCACACCTTCTCTGTCACTTCCACATCATCCGCTGATGTTCATTTTACCTTCTTACGTGTACTTCTTTTACAAAATACCTTCGTTTCTTAATTTCACCATTAATTACCTTCGAGAGCCGCGACGCGAGCTAAGCGCTAAGCCGCTAAGCCTAAATGTTCTAAAAAATCAATTAGATTCTAAGTATATATTAAATAGGATCAATAGAATACGACAGAATACGATTTCCTTCCATCCTCTCTATTATTTCATGTATTTTAAACTATATCCAATGCTATGGTATTATTAATATTTCATCCAAATTAAAACGTATTCTATTTATAATACAAGAAAATTGTACTTGTATATATATTCGTGCTATCTGTTATCGCCCCTCTTTTTTTTTTTTTTTGGAAGATGCTTTCCTCGCTTCTCTTTCCTCAATAAATACAATGTATATTATTTAAACAGTGTAAAACATTAAGATATGATTAATATGTAAATAATTGGAACTTATATTGTATAATTTGTTAACGTTACATATTTATAGTATCCTCAATTCGGACCTCACTTTTTGGTGTTTAGTTTCGTTTTTATGGTAGTTAATTCAATTAATGTATGAACTATAGTTTTAGTATACAATCTGTAGTTTACCGTAAATATGTTGATTGGGGATAATGGTTAGTAATAGGGCAATTCATCTATGCTTCTCTCTTTTTTCGATTGAACTTAACCGAAGAAATGCGGTGCCGTGGTACGGAACAGACTTTGCGGTATAACTGCCTTTGAAAGTTCCCAGCGTTTTCTGTTCCCAAATGTCATAGACTTGGACGGGTCCGTAGAGGTGCACGTCGGCAAAGTTCACCGTAATGTCGGCCGAAGAATTAAGGGGTGGTGTGTTTGGGATGGCACTCTTTCGAGTGTACCCATTGAATGCTTTGTTTGTCCTTACCCCGCAATTCGCGTTTTCTTTGTAGAACCCGTCCCCGCCTTCGTTGATGCTAAAGCCCGCGCAGACGCTGTTGCTGCAGCACTTGGCCTTTGCCTCTGCTGCGGTATTCCCTTCAAAGCTTCCCACGTCCCCGCCCGCACCTCCACACGCCTCGTAGTACCTGCCTTCGGTGGCAACCCAAATGTCCCCTTCGCAATTCTCCGTAGAATTGTCGAACGGGGGGGTTATCGGGACCGCAGCAGCCTTGTAGTAAAGTGCAACCGCTACGTCGCCATTTTCAAGATTGCGGTACCATACTTGCGTCCGTGCATCCGCGCTTTCAGTCAGCCGAATGCCCATTTGACCCAAGGCATCCTGGTTCACCGCGATGGCGTCTTGGTTCAAAAGGATTTCCCTGCTGGCGGAGGGCACGGCTCGCAAATCATTCCCCATGATCAACGGTGCGGCAGAGATGGACCATATTGCCATTTGCGTCCGCTCTTCGTTTTCGCTTACGCATTTCGCACCGATCAGAAGCATGTCCATGTCGTGCCAGTGCCCGGGGCCGGCGAACGGTGCCAGGCTCGACCCGTAGTCCCCCCAGTGATCGATAATGCTGCTGAGGGAGTCCCAATTGCACTGGATGTCGTGCCAATTTCGCCACAAGTTACAGCCGTCCATGATGAACTCCCCGAAAGGCTGCAAGGTTTCGTTTCCGCCATTAATGTACGCCGGCCAGCTGCAAGAGTACACTATCCCCCGCCCGCTTTCCTCCAAGGCGTTGCCCATGGCCTTGTAACCACCCTTGTAATATCCGGGGTCCCCGCACCCGTCCACTTTCAAGTAGTCGACTCCCCATGATGCAAACGTCTTGGCGTCGAGACCCTCGTGGTCCGGGGCGCTGCCGGGGTAGCCACCACACGTGCTTGGGGATTCTGCTGTATACAAACCAAACCGGGCCCCCTTGCTGTGGATATAGTCGCCCAGTGCTTTTAGTCCAGACGGGAAACGGGTGGCGTTCGGCCTGAGTTTGCCGGTCCGAGGGTCGCGTGGTGGATACTTCTCCGGCCAGCAGTCATCCATGTGAATCCCCACGTACCCTGCCTCAACGTACCCGCCGCTTTTCAACGCGTCCGTTTGTGCACGGTACAACTTCTCGGAAATACACATGTCCGGATCACTAGCACAGTCAACATCACAACGAAACAGCTCCCACGACATCCAGCCCATCGGGGGCGTTTTTGCTAGACTATTCCTCGCAGACGCATTTGCGAAAAGTAATGTAAACAAAACCCAGGCGTACGTGGCGGCCATCGTCTTGAAAAATAGTACGTTAATCAAGGGTAGAGTTCCTTTTAACAAGAGTTTTTGTTGCTTTTCTTATCCCTTTCGAGTAACGTTAGTGGATACCGTTTCTGCTTCAAATTCACGAACGGTTGTATCAATAGAAGAAAGCTATCCTCCGGATTTCTGCTACAAATTCGCGAACGTTTGCATCAATAGAAGAAAGCAATCCTCCGGAGGGAACGACGACGATGTGACCGATGTGAGGAGTAGGAGGAGTAGGTGAGAAGAAAAAAAAAAGATAAAAAAATAAAATAAGATTTTACTGTATTATTATTTTATTATATTTTTTATTTTTTTTTCTAACCCTAACCGTAAACCTAAACCTATATATGATGGATGCTGCTCGACCTCGACCGTTACAGCGTTTTAATGACAACAGGTTCAAAGAAGAGATAAATAATGGTGTTTGTTGTTAGTAGTAGTACAGGTACAGTAGGAGGTACGGTTGTTTAATTATTAGACGAATAGATAACAGAGGAGTATTATAATAAATAATAATAAAAAAATATGGAGAAATATGATGATATGATATTATAATTATTATGGTGGAAAAAAAATGTACGACGACGAGTGAGTGAATAAAACGCGTTCGTTCAATGAAAGAAGTGTACTATTATTAACCGATTGAAACCCTTGTGTATAATTTACAATTGTATTTGGTTATTTTAAGTTCCATCATGAAAGAGGGAATTATTTCAGAAAAAGAATAGATCTTCGTCGTGTGCGGTGGTAGAAAAAGTTTACGAATTCAAATGAAAAGTTTACGAATTCAAATGGCCGCGATGGACCGGCGACAGCTACGATTTGTACATGGCAGAACACGAAAGCAACTATGAAAAATTTGAAGTCCCAAACGCTTGGATGGCGTCCGTTCCAAGACATCCGTTCTGGTGGGTCTTCTTGCAAGAGATGGCGAGAAGACACGCCAAACGACCGCACGAATACATCACAGACACAACAGGGCCCCATGCATTTTCAGAAACGGTAGAGATGTACAGATTGTGGTTTCACACGAGTGACATGATGATTTTCAAGCCTTCGGTGTTCTACCCAGTCGCCCCTTTGAATAAGTCATCAATGGAGGCTGACTTTAATTGTATAGAACATAACAATTGCACTGCTGCATACAAAAATAGTGTAGCAGTGCACCATTACGCCGCTACATGGATGCAATTTAGCTCGGGGAGAAAAGGGATGTTTCATCAGCACTTTAGTGCTGCATGCACGGCTCATATAAACGGGGCGTATGCAGACATGGTAAAAAGCATGCATTCGGCGTACGATATTTGCACGACTTCATGCCTTCCGCAACGCTTTGAATCGATTGACCAGGCGACAAACAAAACAATGAGGTGCCCAGTAACAAATAAAACGTTAACGTGTTCGCTAACGGGCGACCTTATTAATTTTACAATACGCGCTGATCGTCGCTACTTGAATCAAGTGATACTTCCTGAAATTGCCCGGAGACGTCCTGAAAAGGTCCTGAGTGTTGGTTCAGCCATTTATTCTGTGGTTCAAGAGCACGAGATCAAGAGAATTTCTCCTTCCACACACTTTATTACTTTGGACCATGCAAAAGGGGCATCTATTTTCGGGAGTAGAGACGTGCACATTGTCGATGAAGCTGCAAACATAGGAAAATACTTAGACCCCGGCAGCGTAGACGTTGCAATACTGAACGGTGTTTTTGGATGGCGTCACGATAAGTCTGAAATGGATGAGACAGAAGCTGTAATGGCTGCAATTTATAGGGTCTTAAAGCGGGGGGGGATTCTCGTGCTGGGAAGAAACTTCCGACATTACAACGGTTTTGCTCTGGCCAGCATTCTGCCCTTGTTTGCACCGCAGCAGTTGCGCAAAGACCTGCCAGTTCGAAAAACATTCTACGAGCAGGGTTCAAACATCGACCACTTTTACGATTTTTTGGTCAAACAAGAGATAGCGAAGGAATCGCAGTCTGCACCAAATGAGAAAATCAAAACGTGTACTTCCATTGATGGGTACATGCGTTCGTTGGAATCGCTTGAAGAATTCGAATGCAATGAGAACCATTTAATGGTAGTTCTTCGAGGCGAAGATGCCATTTTGCACGGCGGTAATTCCATTCTTCGAGGCGGCTGCTGGCTCGTTGTAACTTTATCAGAGTTCGACGAGAAAAAATTGATCGCACTGTGGCATTCTGTAGTTGTGCTTGGCGCATCTAGAGTCTTCTTCGTACCAGCGGATCCGCTGACTTGCAGAACGTGCGCCCCCTTGTTTGAAGACGGAACCAAACGGGCTAATATGTTGAAGCATATCATCCAAGACCTTTCTTGGGACACCATTGTCACATACGGTAGTGATCAATTTACAGATACTCGAATAGATCCCCAAAAAAAGTGGGTGTACAATTTCGTGAAACGGCATGCCCTGGACAAGATACTTGTGTTTGTCACCAACGTCGAAAGCAGGAAACGCCTGGAAAAGTACAGTTTGGGGTATGGGACCGATATAGGAAGGCAACATTACAATATGTTCGCATCGTGGATAGCAAGGACGAACGGATACGTAAACCCG
>LT642350.1:11088-21779 GCA_900128585.1 Stramenopiles sp. TOSAG23-3 | reverse complement strand
GGTCTACTTTATTATATAACAAAAAAGTATTATTATAATAATTATTTATATTTCTTGCCGGAACAAAATATATTCAATACGCCAATAATAAATAAGCTTAAGACTTAAGAACTTAAAGAGAGTTATAAACTTTAAAGAAGTTAATTCAAAGAAAGAAAGAGGCAGAAGCACCTCGTATATTGCATATATGTGTATGTATATGTATGTATGTATATAGTCCAGATTATTGTGCCGTGACTGCATACCAACCATAGAATTCAACAGGAGTGAGTACACAACTAAAGCGGTAAAGAACTATGCCACAGACAGACGCCGCGGCGAAACACTATGTAGGCGCAAAGAGCAATATGAACTCCCTGGCGAACAGCGTGGATTGGGATTATTTGGGTATGAGTGAAGAGGATAAAAAGTGCATCAAGGCTCTCGTGGGTAGTGGGGGTGTCCGCGTTTCACGAAAAGGCCGGGCGGTCATAAGAGAGCAGGGGAAGTCCGTTCAGAAGCTTTTCCACGAGCTTGAAAACCACGAGCATTACGAGCTTTCCCTTCTCCATTTGCATAACTACGGCCTTTCTGACAAGTTGAATTGCGACACAATGGACAGGATATTAGACCGATTGGAAAAAGCCACTACTGTACAGGCCCTTTATATACAAAACTTCCCCGACGGCATGTTAGATAGGCAGTTGGAACACCTGACCAAGGTTTTGAAATTAGGACACATATGGGCGTTGAACATCGGCGAAGCCTCCCGGGTTACAAAAAAGGCGTGGGTGAAGTTCACAAAAGATTTGCGGGACACTAACGTGACCCATATGTACGCGAGTGAAAACACGTTGCTCACCAAGCCGATGGTACTAGCATTGCGCAATGCCATACGGTCGAACCGCGCAAAACATAAACGGTACCGAGAAATAAGTAACAAGGACGTTATCAACAAGGTGGTGAAAATGTGGTTTTGTCCATTCAACTCGAAAAAGTACAAAGAACAGTTCGGCGCTCAGGACAAGGAGACCCAAGCGGTCAGTGAGGGTGCATGTTTGATTACAGGAAAGCGAGAAGTGAGGGGGGGGGGGGGGCAGCAGCAAATCGCCGAGCCTTAAACGAAAGAAGAACACGAAAACGGAAAATCCCAAACAGACCAAGAAGCAGAAGAAAGCGGTCAGTACAAAGCACAGGAAGAAGCAGAAGAAAGCGGCCAGTCCAAAAGCTCGCGCGGGCCCAACGTCAAAGCCTGCAGAAAAGCCTGAAGAGATCAAGGCTGTTCCATCTCCGGGAAGCATGACAACTTCATCCTCGCATTTGGCATCTACCCCAAGGGCGTGTTCTAAAATGGAAGAACGGGTTCAATCTAAGAAAACCACCAAAGCTCGCAACAGTGCTAAGAAACCGGCTCGCACGGCAGAGACCGAGTTCGCTAGCATCGAGACTACCAAATCCATTAGAGTGGCCAGACTTTCGGAACGGCATCAAATGGCGTATGTCATGGAGCAGTCGGAGCGAGGAGACATAGTTATACAAAAGGGAAGCCTCTGTGGTTTGCGAATTCTCCTGTTCTCAAATTCTGCCGGAAACTGGAGAGAGGCCAGGGTGGTTTCCTATTCTGACCCCACAGGCAAGCACACCGTAAAATTAGGCGAGGCGGAATTTTACGACGTAGACTTGAAGAAGTTAAGAGTGAAGTACGGGAATAATTATGCCAGCTTCGGGGACGCGGATTTGGCTTTTTCGTTTTAATTTAAAAAACACCAATGATCGCTCAATTGGTAAAAAATATAAAAACAAAACTAATGGCGGCTATTATATTTAGGGTACTTACTTTAAAATTTACCTTCTTCATGTACCGCGAATGTGAATCTGCTCATTCTGTCCAGAAAAGTTTTGCTTCCAAAAAAGGAGGTAAAAGAATCAAGTATATCATAAATAGAGAGGAGCATAAAATATAGATTGGTATGTATGTATCTTACGTCGTAAGCCTATAAGTAAACGACTTGAATAAATGACGAGGTCTACGAAACACTTTTCTTCGAAAGAATCTCAGAGCAGATTGTTCCTCATTCTCGTGCGCTCAAACTTCAATGCTGTTCGAAGTGTCTGTCATCTCAACACCCTCTAATTTGGTCCCAGCGGCCTTCTTCCCAGCCGCGGTTGGTTTTATTTCAATCGGGTCGTCCAGACCAAACTCGTCGTCGCCTTCGTCGTCGCTGTCTATCCCTACGCGAAGGTACGGGTTGTTCGACATGGGACGGAATGCTTTTCCGGTCATGACAAAAAATGCAACGGTTGCGCCTTCCCCTGCCACAGTTTTCATCCAGGATGACTCGTAGCTTACTGTTGCTCCAAGGAGCCGTACAATAATCCGAGTAAAGTAAATGTAGCAAACCACTGCAACGTAGAAATTTCGGTACTGCATCAGCTTTTGCATGTTTCTCTCGGCTTTGCCATCCGTCGCCGCAGCGATCCTCAGAGAGCGAATCTGCCATACAATGGGGAAGAGCACCATGCAGCAACAAATTATATCGAACAGGTTCAACAGATCGCGCCACGACAGCCACGCCTGGCTTCCTGGGGACATCTCCTCGATGACAACGTACGCGATATAGTTAAACACTTGCAGGGGGAGGACCAAGAGAAGGATCTTCTTCTCCTTTTCGTTCAAATACGGTTTTACCATGCTCCAGCCTGTTCCGACCAGAAGAATAACCACAAAAAACATGGTGCCTTTCAAGGACGCGAAAATGTAGTACACTACGTTCCATCCCACAGGCTTGCCATTCTTGGCAATGTAATGGTAAGAAACGGAGTGAAAAAATGAGGAAAGCGCTTTCAACAAGAGGAGAGTAGCCATCATCATATGCACATGGTGCACGTGCTCGCTGTTCTTCCGGCAATAGACCACCCATGCGACGAGCATGAAGACAAACAGCATCGAAATGCAAAAATACAGTGTTGGAAGGCTACTGTCACCTGCCGACAGGTAATTTTTGTTGCCGTTGGCGTCTACGTTGTAAAAGGTAGCGACAAGTTCGAAGGACACCGTCTTCGACCCGTCCGGTTTACAACGAGAAAATATTACTTGGTAGAGACCAGCCTCGTTCTCTGAAATCACGTGTTCGTGCTTCCACCCTGCGCTCCACTTCTTCCTATCTGCTGGTGCCAGCCATTTGGAGTCTTTCAGCACATTGTCTTTTGAATCGAGAAGGCAGGATTTTTCCTCCAGGGCCTTCTCCACCGTGGCCAACGCTTCGCTTTCACTTTCTGCCTTTCTCAGTATGAAGCCAGCCTTGACTGTGCTTTCCGCACCCGTGGAAAGGGGTGATATCCCAAAACTCTTCACTTCAAGCTGGACAATACCATTTGCACGAAAGCCAAATGTTTCAATCTGGAACGTAGTGCGATCATCCCCTACGATTTTCAAGTCATGGATCCTGCCAAAAGTGCCCGGCAAAATACTAACGGCCACCAGAACGAGGAACACCAACGAAGTAGTTCGTCGGTCCACTGGGAAAGCCATTCTGTACGATTTTCCCCCCAGAAGAATATTTCCAAAGATCGTAGCTGAACCTTTTTATAAACCCTGCACTTGTCCGAGATATAAACTATTCTTGTTGACACTTTTGTTGACACTGGTTGCAAACCTCTCCTCTGTACTCCTGTATGGATCTATCCTTTCTTTTTCCAATTCAATTCAACTATATCAGAAGAGATCAAATTGTTTATTATTGGTACTACAGTCGTCAGTCGTCTAATAAAATAATAATATTATTATTATATTATGCTGGTGCTCAATATTATAAATAATAAAAAATAATTCATATTTTAAAATGAAAATAATAATAAAAAAAATATTTATAGTTCCTACTACCAGTACTACTATGACTTCTATAATACATTATACAGCATTTGGTATTGTCCCCGGTGCAGAATAAATAAATACATAGAAACAGTATAGGAATTGTGTTTTTTACTTTTTAAATATAAATGGTGGTGTGAATTCCTGGTACTGTTACCTGCTTTGATTTACATTACAATAGTACTAAAACTACCGTGGAAACGACGATCAGATGTGTTGAGAAAGCATTTTTATTTATTGTAATAAGCTTATAGCTCTACTATGAGAATTAATCATCTAGTCTATCACGGGAGGGTTCAAATTGATCATGTTGTGCGCGCTCATGCGTTTCCGAGAGTAAAATAGCAAATAGCCGCTGGATTGGACTTCCTGGTTTTCTCCCAATTCAATGACCCGGCTATCGTTAAACGTATACCATTTCCCATCCTGATTAGGACTTTCGTTTTTGCACGTCGCAACGTAATGACCACCGCGCATGGTACCGTAGTGATGGACCACGCCGTATAAATCGTAACGTTCCCTGTTCGGGTCGAAGTCTGCGGCCGCCTTCCCCAGTACCTTTGACATGTCCAAGTTATTCACTGGGTATTTCATCATATTGTTTAGTTTTCCGCGCACATACATGGTATAAACGAATCGTTTGACGTGGATGACCAAAATGTCCGGCAAGCGCCAAACATCGTACGCTGATGAGGTGGTGTTTTCGGCATTGCAATGGTCGCACTTGTACCCATCCCCGAGTTTTTCTGGAGAAGAGAACTGTTTCAAGCAGTCGTCTAAAGTAATATCGGCATCTTGCTTTGCCGCATATCGCGCGCCTTCTGCCTTGTCGACAGAAGTGTGTCGCTGGACTTCATCTACGATCTTGTCGTAAAATTTGTACGATGACCATTCTATAACAATTGATTCTCCGTTACGAATACCTGGGCAGCACATGTCCTTGGCCAACTGTCGGCGATTGTTGTACACAGGGCGGTTCAATTTAGTGACGTACACTTTGTACAGATCTTCGGGGTTGCTCTCGCTACCATCGGCGGGAGATTTCGCGCACGACTTCACGTGCTCACGAATCACATTTAGGAGTTCTGAGTTGTTCAAGTGAGAGCTAAAGTATATGAAAGATGGAGTCCCAATATACCTTTCAGCTTGCGATTCGTCAGCAGGAATTGCAGCGGCAAATGGTAACTCCGTGCCAAAACTTTGTGAGGGAACGTCTTCGGCAACCGCAACGGGTACCCCTTCGCCTCCTTCCATGTCTACTTCAGGCTGCCGTCGCACGCGGTGTACGAGCGTTGTTTCCACCAGCTCGAGCCTTGGGGCAGGAACAAACGTGTTCAGTGGTCGCAGTCGGTGACCTAGGCGGATGTCCACAATCTCGTCGTACTTTGGTGGAAACCCGTCTACGCGAATATGGACCCGCCTGCGTTTCCGTGTTTCTGTCGTCTCTTCTTCTTCGTCCGAAGAGTCCGAACTTCTAAATCGCCCCATCGCATCCCCATCACTATCACTATCATACGTTGCTGAGAATGTATCCTTCTGCGAACGTTTTCTTCGAACCTTCACAGTCTCTGTAACAGTGTCTTCGATAATATCAATTATTGTGCCCGAAAACCAATTTCCAGACAGGTCACAAACATCACATCGACCAAACAATTGCAAGAACGGCTGGCGCTGCAGTGTATCCTTTCTTCTGATTTCCGTATTTTTTTCTTCCTCCCCGCTTTCAGAATCACTTCTGCCGCCTCCTGCATGATCTCCATTGGAAGGTTTCCGGGTCGAATTCGTCATTTCAATATCGTCCGTGGCCTCGTCATCGTCCACTTCGTCGTCCACTTCGTCTGCAACTGTGGCGGAGTTTAAGCAACACGAAAATATGCTGCGGCCAGCGCCACCGGGTAAACAATCGATCGGGTCAACTTCATTATATCCATGGGCCATGCCATTTCGGTCGTTGTAATGACCGCCTCCAGTATCGCTGAACCCAGCATTGCTCGCGCTATTTGTTGCAGAAACAATCACCTTTGGGTGGCCACTTATATCGTCGTACGATTGCGGCCTCTCGAAAGCATACAGCACATCATCTTCTCGTATCGTATGAAGTTGCTGTCTGTCGGGTCGAATAGAGCCGATCCTATTATTCTCTACCGTTGCAATGGTTAACCTGTTCGAAGATATTCCACAAACCGATGCGAGCTCCAATTTCAGATCTCCAACTAAACCTACCTGGGGGGTAAAAACACCGTATGCAGTCTTTGAAGTCGCCGCCTTGCCCGGGCCAAGCAATGGAACAAAAATAACCGTGTACGCAAACTGCACTTGCAGCGCCACACTGAGGCACTGGAATGGCTCAAACTGATAGTGTTTATGGCCGCACATCGAACACTCGAGCTTGCGCCGCAGTTGGCCGTGGAACAGATCTACGATAGTGGAGCGGTTCTTTTCGAGGTGCTCTTTCCACTTTTCATCGGCCAGTTTAGAACAATCTTCCTCGCTACTGACTGGAGCAGCGCCTTTTCCTACCACTGGACTGTCATCCTCATCCCTAACGGTGCTTTGACCTTCACTATTATCTACGGAGTGTTTCTCGGCACCATCTGCCGCTTCCCTAGTATCGTTCTGCTCTGCCCCCCCGGAAGCACCATTGCCATCGCCCCCTCCCCCCCGCCCCTCCTCTTCGACGGCACCAGGCCCAGCAGCAACGTCCGCTGTGCCTTTATCTTTGCCAGAATCTTCAGAGTCAGATTTGGACGGTGTGGCCGCAGCGCCAAAAGACGTTAGCTTTTTCTTTTTTTTCCCGGGTTTCTTGCTCTCTGGGACAACTCTGTTCAAGTCTTCGTGCATCGCATCCAACAGCACAGACAAAAATTCGTGGGCATCTTGCTGGTCATACCCAGCAAATTGCGTTTTCGCTGTAGCAAGTGCTTTCTTGAAATGTTTTGGTTGCACGGATGAAACGGGATGCTCTGACTGATCGATCCACAAGTTGCCTATAAGTTCTGCCATTTCCTGGGTGATCATCCCCGCTGTCCCATTTGCGTTAGAAATGTTGAGCTCCTCCTCAAACATTCCACTTCGAAAGTAATTTCGCAGGATCGGGGTATTCGATACACATTGGAGCACAGAGTTCATGTAGCACGTGTTTCCTAAATTCTCCAAACCGACCGCGCCGTCGCGGGGCGCTTTGCAGATCGACTCAAACCGACTAGTACGGCTCGCGCGCGAGCTCTGGTTTTGCCGCCTGGGCTCGCTCTTGGTGAACACAGGCTGCAATTTTTCAGAGTGAGTAGGGTACCACTCGTCCCATCGTGATTTAAAACGGTCAAAATGGACCCTAACTTCTTCGACGGCCTCGTCATTTTCGTCGTCGTCGTCTTCGTCGTCGCTTTCGTATGGATATTTGTTGGCTCGCCGCTGCCTAAAATCAACGATTGTGCCCGGATACCAACGACCTTGGTTGTCCAATGCGTCCACCCGGGTGTTGATTTCGAAATCACGAAAATTCTCCAAGTAAGTCTGTATTTTATCTCTCGGCCATTTGCTATCACTGTCTTCTTTCGCTTCTATCATTATTACATCCCCTGACTCCACGTCCGCGTCGCCCAGAGACAACTGCTTCTCTTCCAATATTGTCCACTCCCCCCCGGCGGGCTTAATCCACAAACGGGCCAGGTCTGTTACCGCACCTAGCTCTGTGCAAGCAAGCATCGTCATTTCCTCTACTGTTACTGCAGCACTCAGCGACGGCTTCCATTCGTCTCCTCCTTTCTTCGGCTTTCCAGTCAATTGGTCCATTGTTGTAAACGTCAGCACCAGGGGGTGTATTTCGAGCCGAACCCCATCACGGACAGGGGGGTCATAGTACGGCGTCTCCGCCCTGGCGGGGGTGTAGGCCCCTGCGTGCGCAATTACCGTTCGGGGAATTTTTGGCCCCCCACCATACCAGTTGGACAGCTGTATCCACAGTGCAGGGGGTATTAATACGTAGTCGTGACCTTCAAGTAAATTAACTTTCACTGAATTGGCCACCTGCCCTTCAAGGTCACCATTTTTTATCGGGCCTGGGCGATCGCCAGAAGTGTGGCTTAACGACCGGGATCGAATTAGCCCGCCCGGGCCATTGGAGCGGGCTTTCAGCGAACGGTTTGAGGGGGAGGCTGGGACTACAGTAGATTTGGAAACTTCTGAGGCCCTTGCGGGGGAATCGTCGATGCTTTCGATTGCGCCAGGAGCGACTCCCACGGAGGCATCGGTGCCCCCCCCCTCGTCTGCATCGGCTTTGCCAGCCTCAGCAGGATCTCTCGGAGTGGGGTTGTTTTCCGAGACCGACACCACCAGCACATCCACGATATTTGCGGTCGATCCCGTTTCTTCCCTTTCCGCGCTCTCCTCGTCGCTGCTAACGCTGTCCGATTCGTTCACTACTTGCAGTTCAGACCCCTGAGAGTTCTGCTTCCGCACAAGAACATCCTTGTCGAACGCACGATACTGGGTGTAAAGGCACCACTCTTCCCACCACTTGCACGATAAAACGTGCCACGTTTCGCCTTCCTTCATCTCTCTGCATTGCTTCAAAATGGTCATGGCCGTGCGCTTCTCGATCTCCGAGGTGGGGATCACCCTGAACAGCTCCAGCATATATGTGATGACCATGTGCTTGTCCGCCCAATCAAGAAATTCGTCCCTCGACATTTTCTCTGTTTTGCTCAGGTCCAATATTAAGTCGTTGCCGGCCTGCCGCATCCACGTGGATTTGTGCGACGCCCTGTCGTCCGATTCTACACGTTCCATGGACGCCAGCGCCGTATGGACCAATCCCTCCACTTCCCCGGGGCTCAAGAAGCCGTCGTGATCGGAGTCGAAGAGGTTGAATATAATTCCAGCCTTTTTCTCGGGGCTCCCGTAGCAGCAGATTGTAACCGCGGTACAAAATTCCCTGAAGTCCAACGTCTTCGATCCCTCCGCGCAGAACGTCGAAAACGCAGCTTCCGCAACGCTCTGTGGAATGTGGCCCTCCAGCTCACTAAAAATACTGCAAAACCCTTCCAAATCTAACTGCAACGGGCCGTCTGCTTCTGATGCCGCTGGTACTATTGTCTGCGACGGTGACGGGTGCGTCCTTGTGCCCCGGGAGCCGCCGTCCTTGCTTTGAGCGTTGGCCTCGGGCTTCTCGGTGCCCGTTGCTACGCTACTGGTGCGAGTTTCCCTATCCTCGTCGCCCCGCTTGGACGCGTACTGGCGAAACTTTCTCATTAATATTTGCACGTCGCTTGGGCGCCACTTATCCATCAGGAGGTTTGCTTCATCCATTGCTGCATGGTCTACCGGCTTCCTGTTTTTTGCCCGTTTTCGCGCCGCTGCGCGCGCGGAGGACCGCCGGCTCCGCCTTCCCGCAGCCTCGTTTTGCCCCCCTATTGCAGGCACTCCTGGAAACCCATATTTAGATATCGCTTTCCCCATTGTCAACCGCTCACTATGCAACCGTCAACCGTCACACGAACGAACTAAAAATATACAAAAGCCTGAGAAACGAAACAAACATCCCACTATGCTAAAATTATTTCAATTTCTTATCTAGACATTATACGTTTTAATCTATATTATTTACATACCTTGACTAGTCGTCGTAATAATAAAATCCAAAACATCAGATATAAATATGATGATAAATATTAGTCTACTAGGACACTGAATAATAGAAGAATCGTTCTTCATTATTATTATATTACATTATTAATTATTTTTTCATTGTTGTTGTTGTTGTTTTAGACGACTTCGTGGATTTAAACGACGAACTAATTTTTTATAAACGCATGTATGCAACCTAATAGGTACATAGCATAGACTACAAAGAGAGAATAATAAAAAGGAAATATGAAGAGAAGAAGAAAGATCGATGATTACGTAGAACGTAGATCATTCTATAGATAATCTAGTCTTTGGTAGTGTCTTAACTATGTAATACCTATTCAAAGAGATAGAAGGCGACCCTATTACTTATTATTAGTTTCTTATACTTCTAATAAATAATTATAAAAAACAACCATTTATACATACACAGCACAGGTTTATCTATTTTTAAATAAGAGGAAGAAGGTGTTTCTTTTTTTTTTTTTTTTTGGGCTTTTTTTGGAGAGAGGAGAGAGGAGAAAGAAGAGGAAGAGGAGGAGAAGAAAGAGAAGAAGAAAGAAGAAGAAAAAGAGGAAGGAGTAATAAAAAAATAAAAATGAAGAAAATGAAAATATAAAATAATATAATAAATGCAACAGAAGAACTAGAATGAGGAGAGAGAGAGAAACGAATTTACTATAAAAATATAAATATTATTATTGCATAGTATTTTTTTAAATATATACAATGTATACATTTATTATTATTACATGTGTTGGGATATATAATACGTATATAATTGAATGAGGAAAGAAGAGGGGGAAAGATGATTGAGAGAGAAGGTTAAGCTTTCTTTCAGGCAAGTGGTTTAGGGATTTTGTAGTATTATTGATTTGAAAAAGGAAAGGGTTGTTATTATATTTTCCATCAAATGGGGTACAGTTTTAAGCTCGCTGCGTTTGTGGGGGCATTGCTCGTTGCTTGTGGGGTGGGTTTACCTCCCACGCCGGTCATGCACACGCGCTCCGAGCATTACATGCACTTGGAAATAGAATCTAACTTGGTGGAGGAAGGTTCTGATTATTCGGAAGGGAAAGAAGTCCACATCGCCATTCTTAGGGTCGTTTTTGACCAACCACTGTTTGTCGATGGGCGGGTTTCCATCGCAAACACCACGGTCAACCTTGACGGCTTGACTCGCCTCCGTTGCGGCCATGCGCTTTTGGAGTCGCAC
>LT642350.1:0-10927 GCA_900128585.1 Stramenopiles sp. TOSAG23-3 | reverse complement strand
AGGCGGCGGTGGGTCTCCCGGGGCGGGGGCGGGGGGCAACCCGAAAAGTTCAGGAGGCGGCGGTGGGTCTCCCGGGGCGGGGGCGGGGGGCAACCCGAAAAGTTCAGGAGGGGCAGGGGGAGCTGGAGGTGGTTCAGCATTGTCGTCATCGTCATCGTCATCGTCGTCGTCGTCGTCGTCGTCATCGTCATCGTCATCGTCGTCATCGTCATCGTCCTCGTCGTCTAACTCGTCGTCAGTATCTTCTGGGCCAACTGGCGAAGAAGCCACCAAGAAAAAGAATGAAGAAAAGGCCAAGAAGGAGGAAAACCTTACTGGTGACCCCAAAAAAGACCCCAAGGGCAAAAATCCTGTTCAGAAAGGCTCCACGTATACTGTGGTGTTTACGAAACCAAGGGAAGGGTTTGGTTTAGAATTTGCTGCAGGTGACGATTGCAAAGTTGCAAAGCTAGAACCAGGCAGAACTGCAGAAAAATGTGGAAATATAAAACCTGGTCATATTATTATATCTGCAAATGGGGGTGCTGAGTCCTGCGAAAATAACAAGGTAGCTATGCTGCAGTCAATGAAGCGCGCATCAAAAAATGATGTTCCATTTGAAATGGTCTTTAACGATCCTACCGGGAAAGCCACAGGCAAATTCACAAACCAGTTTGAGACATGCACCACAATTTGAGACATGCACCACAATTAATTTAAAACCAGAATAAAAAAAAACAGCTTAAAATGTCAGTCTAAATACTCTAAATAACAGCCAATTTTTTGTTTTAAAATGATAATTTGGTATTAAGTATATAATTTTTGTACGTATAATACAAACCCTAGTGTAGAAAAAAAACGCGCCTGATGTGGTTGCAGTCTTGCACTGTTCCTACTCTATATTGGATATGACACTCGGTAACAAGAAAATTGGCTGTTATGAAAACCAAAATATATAGTATGTTTTAAGTTATGATATTTAAGTAATTAAAATGGATGTACTGCGAAGTGAACTCTAAACAGCCAATTTTTTGTTGTAGAGAGAGAGAGTCTATTTTTTAAATGATAATAAAATCACAACAACAATAGAAATCAGTCCGCAGTACATTAGCTTAATTTTAATTACTTAAAATAACAGCCAATTTGTTTTTTTACATACATATATCATAAAAATATCATATATTGATACCTAAAATACATAACATATGATATGTTAACAACCATTTTTATTCTTTAAAGCAAACTCGTAATTAATACTAGGGTGTCCCGTATCTCCTCAGTCTAGGCGCGACCGTGTGCTTTTTAAACTAGGGTAAGTTTTCACGACCTGCTCCACGCAGTTGTTCAACATCGTGCAAACAGAAGAAATTGCACTGTCCCAGGCATGCATCCTGAGGTTCACGCGTCCACTATCGTTGTCGTCAATGAAGGAAAGGAGCCCATCGATCTGGTCGATGGAGCCACGCAGCCGCTCCTCACTAATCATTGTGGCGGCTATGTGCTCTGCCCTCTCTGGACTTATTTCCAATAACGAACCCAACTCCTGAAAGGAAATGTTGTGGTACAATTTTGCACACGCCAACATGTTGTGCTCCGTCACGGCCTTTTCGAGGACCGTGGAACCATCGGCCAAAGTGGCCTTCTGGTGGGCCATCAGGCTGTCGTCAAACGTCTGGCAATCCGCTTTCTTTAAAAGTCGCTGTTTGTACATGCTCTCCAAGACCCGGGTGTGGGTTGAACGCCTCGTCCTGGCGTCTTTGAACAGCGCCCCAAGCATGCGGCTGCGCTGCGGTCCCGCCTTCGCTAAAATCGTGCATACAATTGCCTTGTTCAGCAGCTCCATCAAATCGCTTTCCTCAATTTTCTTGCCCACCTCCAGGGAGATGTTGTAAAACCGCCTGGAAGCCTCCAAAAAGTTCCGCTTGGCGTCTAAAATTCTCCCGTATGACACTTGGTAGCGCATGCGCGCTTGCAAATCGTCAGATACGGCATTCAAGTACGGCGTGGTTTTCTTGATAAAGGTCTCTGCGGTGACGGTGTCGTCGTCTGCCAAGTACAGCTCCGCGATTCGTAAATACGTCTGCGCCTTTTCTTTGTCGGACACGTGCTGGTCCAGGCCGATCGACGAGAGGGTCAGGGCGGCCTGGGAATAGTCCTCCTCGTTGATGAGGATGTCTGCAAGGTGTTTCTTAATGCTTTTGTCGGCTTCCTCAAATGACAGAACCCGCGGTTCCAGTTTCGAGATGGCGTACTGACACAGGGTGCGAAGCGGGTCGTCCTTTAGGGATTTTATTTCCCGTGCCAGGTGCTCCATTGCTGGCCTGGATACAATGGGTTGGACGCAGTTCTCGTCAATCAGGTGATCCAACAAATGCTGGAGGTGGTCCGCCAAACCTTTTCCTACCAGAATGTCCACAAGATCAGTGTAAGCCTTCAAAGACTCGGCATTGCCCGCCTTCTCTTGGATCGCAGCTATTTCTTTCTGCAAGTCCATATTCCTAGGTACAAATCAGCGAGTGCGTGCGTGCGGTGCAACGAGGCTTTGGGCAGCAGAGAAGAACGGCGAACTCGTTGTCGTCCAGTTCCGGGTCTTTTTTTTTCTTGCGCTCTTCAATAAAAAACAAGAACGTTCGTTCGTTCGTCAATTTCTTCATTTCCAATACCTACCTTACTTCATTTCAAAAAAGAGAAGAAGAAAATATATTCATCTTTAAAAAATCTCAATAATAAAATAATAATAATAAATAATAATTTTATTATTTTATTATATTTTTATTAATAATATATTATTATTATTCTATTTTTTTTTTTTATAATAATATATTATATTATATACATGTAATACCCTTGTTTTAAGACTTAAAAAATCTATATTCATTCTTCTTCTTTTTTTTCTTTCTTCTTTTCTTTCTTTCTTCTTTTCTTTCTTTCTTCTTTTCTTTCTTTCTTCTTCTTTTCTTTCTTTCTTCTTTTCTTTCTTTCTTCTTCTTTTCTTTCTTTCTTCTTCTTTTCTTTCGTCTTCTTTTCTTTCTTCTTCTTCTTCTTCTTCTTCTTTTTCTTCTTTTTTTTTCTTCTTCTTTCTTCTTCTTCTTGTTCTTCTTCTTCTTATTCTTATTCTTCTTCTTCTTCTCTCTCTTCTTTCTTCTCGCTGTCTTTTTAAATAGATACCTCGTATTACAGCTATATAGTGTACACTACAAAAAAATAAGAAGAAGACGAATAGTCTGAGGAGACTTCTTGTTGAATACAAAGGTATACCATTGCGGTATACGTAATGTATTGGACAACGATTTAATTAGTCTAATAAATAATAAATAATAAAATAGAAAAAATAAAAAAGAAGATGTTGAATTAAAATAAAGCAGCAACACAGCATATCCATAATTGAAAATAGAAGAATAAATTTTATATTATTATTCATATTGTCAGCTCCTATTTTATTATTACTAGGACTAGTCTAGTTATAATTATTTATTATAAATTAAATAATAAAAGTCTGCCATGATTTGTTATTATATTATGCTCTGTTCCTATATATTTTAAATAAAGATTCTTCTTTTTTTTTCCCTCTTTCTTTCTTCTTCTTCTTTTTTTCAAAAAATAATTATTATTTAATATTTTTTATTTTACATAGGACTAATATTAATACACAGAGAGTGAGTTTTGGTGTTTTTTTATACTACTTAGTCTACTCGGTGGTATAAATTAAAAAAGTCAATCAGCCTGAAACAAAAAAAGAAAAGCTATAATTATAATATACAACAACGGAAACGGACAAAATGCCATTGTATTAGATAGGATTCCTTCGTGGTGTTATTATAATATTTCTTTCTCCGACCCTGCACAAAGAAGAGAATTACGTATTGTAATAATACGTAGAGGACACTTTCCGCGTAAGACCATGCCAACGAACGAGAGTAGTAGTAGCAGTAGCGACGGCAGCGGCAGCAGCAGTGGGGGCGACTCGGAAGAGTTGTACGAGATTAGCTGTTTGCTGAAAAAACGTGTAGTGTCCATCACTGGGGTGGTAGAATATCTAGTGCATTGGGATGGTTACCCTAGGTCTGAGGCCACATGGGAACCTGCGGAAAAATTAAAGGAAGACGGGAACCTCGATATGATACAAGCCTTCGAGAGGGAACTGCAGGCGACCAAGTCCCCGCAGGTCAAGGCCGCCACCCGCGAACTGTTCGACAAAATGAGAGCCCGCCGGAGAGCGGCGGCGGCAGCGCAAGCGAACCCTGTCGCGCCCCCCCAACTCACGGCGACGATATTGCATGGCAGCGTAGGAGAAGAATCCGAGGGTGCAGAGGACGGTGCTTTGGAGATTGACGTGAGGAGTAGCGCTGGCAGCAGCAGCGGCGACGCGAAGGCCGTCCCGAGCGGCCAACCGCAGGTCACGGCGGCGACCCCTGCCCCGTTGCCAAATGGCCAGCACACGCGGGCGCCCCTGGACCCGAAGGATTTCTGCACCCCGAGGGAGCCCAGCCCGGTTAACAAGGGCCCCATGAACCTTCCGTTGCCGGCCAGTGATGTCGAAGTGGAGATGCAGACGAAGAAGAAACTGGCACACCGGGCGAGAAAGAGAAGTTTGTCGGAGGACGGCATGGCCCGGGCCAGCTCCAAAAAGCCGAAAACGATGCTCTTCTCCGCGTCCCAAAAAACCAGCACGGAGAATGCAAAGCAGCTGCGCCAGGTTCCTCTGTCCGGTCGATCCCCCTTGAAAGCCCAACGCCTTTTGCAGCATAGTTACCTGAAGAAAAAAGGGAAAAGCAATCGACCGAAGCCTGTGACGAGCCGAAGCAAGTTCCACAAATCCCCGTTGAAGTCCAACCCGACGGGTACATCGTACCTGAAAACAAGTGGAAGCGTAGGGAAGAGCTTGTTTTAAATTTCGGCGTCGTCGAATGGTCAGAGAACCCACAATTCGATTTTTGGTTTTCTGATTGTTTCAAAGTACAATAATCTCTCTGTTCCTGTGTATGTAGATCATTTTCATTTTTTCTATCTTTAGAAAACCATATTATATATATGATACATACTATATATTTTGGTTTTTTATATATGATATCATAGTATGCGTTAAGACGCTCACTTAAATATCGGTCTATCTTAATGAAAAACGTATTTTTTTATGCATTTTGTTTTATTTTATATACTCAACATCAAATGGCAACATTTACTAATATAGATAAACTGAATTCGGGTGGTTTTTTTTTTTAAATTTATAATCATAACTTCGTATTTCATCTTTCAACCAAACATGTCTGCACTTTTACATTTTTTTACTATATACGGAAACCCACGAAGAAATTAAATTATTATTTTGTAATATTTTTTATTATTATTATTGTATTATCAAAACACATAATAATAATAAATATATTTATTATTATATTAGGAGGACTATTAATAATATTCGCGCCAAAAGCAAGAAGAAGTACAAATTGTTGGACTAATTTAATAACTGTAACTTCAACTCAAACACTATTCTACGAAGTCTATCTGCATCTTTTGTTTATTTTATTTATTCAATACTATTATACTGTTACGGTACTTATTTATATAATAATAATAATAATAAATATTCCACCACCATGATGATGATGTTTTTATCACACACCTTCCTTCCTTCCTTCTTTGCTTTCCTTCTTTCTTTTCTTTCTTTATATATAGTACATATATGACCAATCTCTGAATGGTTCTTGGAATTTTAAACATGAAAAGAAAGGGATGTTTGAACAGTAAGACGTTTTATGAATATTCACCCAAGTCTTTAACCTGCAACACACACAGAACGAACGAAAATATAAATACGTACACAGACTCATTTGCACCACCACCATGCCGCTCACCCCACAACAAGTCTACACGACCGCCGCCGCGATGCTCGGCGCAGGGACCTACGCGTTCCAGCAAACCGAGGGCGTCTCTGCGACGGATGCCTTTTACATGGCAGGGATGACGTTTACAACTGTCGGCTACGGAGACGATAATGGCTACCCGACCACGAAAAATGGGAAAATCGTTATGATGGTCCTGTCCTTCTTCGCCATTGGTTTCTTTGGCAACGTCCTGCTGCCTTTCTTGCGCGACGTGCGGGCCAAGTACCAGAAGAATGTGGTCAGTGACACCATGCAAGAGAGTTCAGGGAAGTTTGCATATGCCCTTGCGCTATTTCTTCTAAACGCTGCCATCGGAGTAGGCATCTGCGCGTACACGAAGGACCCTGGACTCCCAAAACCGGGAAATTTCATGGACATTCTCTACTGGACGTTTGTCACCGGCACAACAGTCGGGTACGGGGACATTGTTCCAAGCACCAACAGCGGAAAAATCTTGACCGTAATCTTTGCACTGTTTTCCCTTCAAACGGCAGTGAACGCGTGCGATTCGGCATGGGAGTGGATGCAAGACACCGTGTTCGGAAAGGAAAAGAGTGACTAAGGGGTGAAGGGTCAGAAGCGATCCCAACGGGGGAAGACCGGGGTGCGCCTTGCCCACCCACCGATGAAGAAAAGGGACCCAGGCGAGGCGCGTGGGCTGCCTGCTAATTCTGCTATTTTAGGAGAGTGTCTAAAATTACATGAATTGTCAAAGCGCGGAACATGGCACAAATTTAGAGTTAAACCGTTCCCAAAGTATCTTAACGCACACAGCTTTTTTATTTTCATTAAGAATCTTACATTTTGTTTTTTTTTGTCTGGTTTACGCACAAGATTTTAAAATTTATAAACACTGTTTACTTTGCATTTTTGCGTGAAATGCAGGTTAATCTTCTTTATTTAAAAAAAAACAAAAAATTATATATTAGTATGCTTTAAATTTTACTCTTTACCAGAATAAGCACTTCATTTTTTGCTCGGAGTGCGGGGTATGGAGTGATTCAGAGAGGAAAGGTTTACGACATTAAAATATTATTTACCAAAATCAGGCTACTGCCCGCCGAGCTGTAGTACAGTTTTAGAGGGGATGGGAAAGGATCCCACCGCATTCGCTTTGCATCTTTCTATGAACAGCAAGCGACAACCGTCAAAGAATGGAACACATCTTGCTTTTGGATTTTTTGAACATAGTGACTTGTTCTTGGACGACGGATTCGAACTCTTCCAGTTGGATGAATCCGTCGTTGTCTGCGTCTGCATCCTTCAACATAGTTTTCACCTCGTCGTCGTTAAGTGTTATTCCTAGCTCTTTCATGCCTTGCCTAAGTTCGATCTCGTCAATTCCACGACTTCCGTCCTTATCGAATTCCTGAAATATCCCACCAATCTTTTCCTTTAATTTTTCTACGTCGTTCATTGCCTCTTGACCAATCTTCTCCACCATGGCCTTGCGCGTTTTCTGCCAATGCTTGAAGCGCCTCTTCGCAATTGAACGGGGTTCCCGGGGCATGATGATATTGTAAAAAGTGGTGTGGGCGCTTATATATATACGTATATATACGTGTGAAACGTAGTAAAAAGAAACAAACAATTGTGGTGATTCTTTTGTTCGCGTTTGTAGAGAATGAAAAAGAAACAAATCTCATGAATTGCTATATATAATTTCACATTTCAAATGTAAAACAAACGAATTCATCAGTGCATAATCGGGTCGCTATAGCTAATAGACTATAATAATTATTTTTCGTTGGTTTAGTTTGTGAGATGAGAAAGATGTGGTGGTGTGTGAATGTAAAAAAAAAACGACTATATTTTATTATTTTTATTTTGTCTCTCATCTACCTACTACTACGGTACTACCAGTAGTACATTATTGGCGCGGTAGAAAAAATACGAAACCGAAGAATTTTTTTCTTATTGTTTGGTAAGAGTAATTAAAAACTAATAAAAATATAAAACAGATGATAAATATTGATGTGTTCATCTCTCACATAACTCTCAACAATCTCATCTGTGCCTTCTCCTCCTCAGCGAAACAAACTCTGTCGAACAACAACTAACAACTACAGCTTTTGAATTGATATTTATACTCGTACGTGTATAAAGTATAAAGAGAGGAGAGTCTTTGTACACGTCGGCACAGAGGTTGTTTGTGTCATTCAAAGTAAGTCCATAGTATTTGGTGTTTTTCACGTTCTTCAAGGTACAGATTGAAACCTTCCGATGTTCTAATTCTTCTGTTAAAATCTAGAATCTCCTCTTCTTATTACAACTCAAAAGATACCCTGGGTGCACGTTACAGCGATGCGTTGGTTTGGATTTGCGGTATTGGTTCCTGCTTTAATAGCAAGCTTGATTGTAATTTCCAAAGGCAATGAGTCGACGGTTGTGTCTTCTGTTTCGGACGACCCCACTCGATATAACTACGTTGAAACGTGCAAAGCTATACATGACCACGAGCATTTGTTTGAAAGCTTCCGTAGAATTCCAGGGTACATTGAAATTGTTGAGCCGACCGATTTGTCGATTGCAGAGAAGACCATCCGATATATGTTGAAGAACCACTCATGGGTAATCAAGAACCCGGGGGTCTTTCAAAAGATGGCGCAGATCGATAGGGTAGGGAACCCTTACTTGCACAAAATCTCTGTGGATGCGGCGGAACCGTTTAGCATAAGCACGGTCGCACTGCGATATGGCATGTACGCCGGTAAAGTGTCGAGCTACCTCATGGACGTCGCCAAGGCCAAAAATAGAGAGATAGAAAGTGTGGTTGAAATCGGCGGCGGCTTCGGAGGGTTCGGGATCGTTGCAACAGACTTTTTTGAGTTCACATCCTACACCATAGTGGACATCCCAGAAGCGGTGAAGGTCCAGAAGAAGTTTGTGTCCGAGTTCCCGCTGCTCTCACCTGTGTTTAAGTTCGTCGATGGGAAATCGATTGAAGACCCGCCATCGGGCGAACAGTACGATTTGTGCGTCTCGACGAACGCATTTTCGGAGCTGACATTGGAATTTCGCGAATTGTACTTTCGGCACTACATTTCGAAGTGCAAGTACGGTTTTTTTATCGACAACGGGGAGTGCTTTGGCTATGGGAAGTTTGCAGAAGCCCACTCTCAGCTGGGTACTCACAGGTTCGTTGACAAATTGCGGCAAACGAGAGAGGGAAGCGGCGTGAATATAAAGATTGTTGAAGAAGACCCGAATGTGAATGGGCGTTTGGAATGCAAAAATTACGAGATTTACTTTTGGCCAAAATGAGTACGGAGGCCAACGGACAAAATCTCACGGGTGGTATTCAGCACAAGCTGTAAAAAACACAATGAAGTTCTCTATTATTAAAACACATTATCTTTATAAAATATATTTCATTTGACAGCATTTGCTAATCCAGTTACCGATTCGGATCGTGCATGGAGTCCATCTGAGATTGATAGCCAGGACTAAGTGACAAGGGTATATCGATTAGTAAAACCACAAGAGCAAAGACAAGTTCGCAGTTCATGAAGGAATGCAAACCTAGAATGTCTAAATCTAGATTTCAGTACGCAGTACATTAATTTTAATTACCTAAAATAATAGCCAATTTTCTTGTTTTTTATTAAGTCTTTAATTTACTTCAAAATAACAGCCAATTTTCTAGTTTATCTCACTTCAAAAATGCACACTGCGCAATGTAGTTCACTTCCACGTCGTCCTTATTTTCGTACCACTTCTTGGTCATCGGGTTAAATTGCATTCCAGTGATGTCTCTCAGCGCCAAGTCCTTTTGACCATCGCCGCGTAATCCATTTATCGCCTCCATACAATGTTCCAGCTCCTCTGGCTTTACAAACTTGGCCCAGTCATGGGTCCTGGGCGGCACCATTTTCAAAACCTGCTCTGCCATCAGAATTGCTAAAAAGTAGGACCTCGAGGTGCGGTTCAAAGTAGAAACGAACATGCAGCCTTCGGGGCGGATAAGCTTTGAGCACTCGTGCAAAAAGTGCTGCGGCTCTGCGACGTGCTCGATTATCTCGAGAGCACAGACAATGTCGAAGAGTCCGTCGTCCTTGGACCCCGCCCCCTGCTGCGCAACGAAGTCTTCGACCGTGGTATGCAAATATTGTATTCCACTTGTGCCCTGGTTTAGAGAAGAGTGCCTCTGTGCTGCTTCCACCGAGGGCAACGAAGCGTCTATCCCGGTCACTTGGCCCCCTAATCTTGCCAAAGACTCTGACAGAATCCCGCCCCCGCATCCAATGTCCAATATTTTCAACCCCTCCAGGGGGCGTGCGGATAGGCCCAAATCGCTGCCCAAACCAAAGTGCTCGGACGTTCTTCTACGGATATAATTCACGCGGACCGGATTCATCAAGTGTAGAGGTCCGACGGCATTGGTGTTTTTCGCGTCCCCATTCCCCCACCAGTCACCTGCAGCCTCAGAAAATTTATGTACTTCCTCTTCGTCCACGGTACTCTTTGCCGTTGAAAAGAACGACGTAGCTTTCCAAACAGGCCGAGCCCGTGCCCGTTTTAGGCCTGCGAAAAGGACGAACGCCATGGCACAGCTATCCGCAGGTTGCTAAATGTGCGAACAAGAAAATACAACAACCTTCGGTCAAACCTGTCTTGAAACTAGAAAAGAATAAAATAAAAACAGGGCACACGCGTGGTCTATGTGTTTATTGTTGCCTGGGGGGTATTTCGATTTCTTCCCCACCTCCACGAAACCTTAACTTTAGTTATAATTTAATTACCAAAGTACGAGGAGTATATTTTATATATAATAATAATATGAAAAAAAAGACACCCTACCACCACCTGACCATTGAACCACACCTCAACCTCAGCTCTCCGTCCAATCCAACAACAGAGAAAGAAGGAAGGAAAGGAAAGGAAAGGAAAGGAAGGAAAGAAGGAAAGGAAAGGAAAGAAGGAAAGAAGGAAGGAAAGGAAAGGAAAGAAGGAAGGAAGGAAAGGAAGGAAAGAAGGAAGGAAAGGAAGGAAAGAAGAAAGGAAAGAGATTGAACGGAAGTTGTTTATTTTATTTCTTTTTTTGAGTAGTATATTGAGTATAG